>CM021109.1:190869969-190945472 GCA_007115665.2 Sequoiadendron giganteum
GTGAAGGAAAAGTTGGAATGAAGGTTGCTGATCCAAAATAGAGCAGGGGTAGATTGGATGTTCTAAAAAGATTGGGGCTATGAAAGGCCAACAATTTGTATATTTGTATTTGAATCAATAAATCTTGTTTGCTTGCAATCCCTATTTTATTGAATTGTTGAATTTACTTGTGAATTCAGTTTTGTGTTTGTAAGTGGTTGTTTGGCAGAGGGAAATTACCCTTCTGCATCACTCTCACAATTTCCCAGTACAAATGACATCAAAACTAAGAAAAACTCTTTATATTAATTTTCAAAATCTATGACATCTGAATTTTCTTTGATTCCTATTTTTATAGCTATTTTACACATTTTTTTATTACTCCAAACATTGAAGTTTTCATATTTCATTCGAGATTATTGTGAGGCTACCGTCATACATTTCTATATTGTTTGCTTCGCAGAGTCTCCACTGCCAGATTATAGTAAATCGATGACAAACTATAATTATAATTAGTTTTTATTTCTATTTTTATAGCTATTAAAGGTGCAACAATTCAAGATCTAGTTAAAAAGGAAATCATTCCACACTTGTGGAATCCTAAATTTAATTCTTCAGCAATGAATGAAAGGAATGTCTTTTTAGGAAGGCTGGCAAGAATGTAGATAAAGAGATGGATGAAGCCAACCTTAGCAGTTATTTGTGGCTAATTGTAGACCCACAACAAGGAAAGTAGGAAAATAGCAAAGGAAGTCACTCTAAAGAAATAAAAGGCAAGGCAAGGGTGGAAGCGCCCCACACTGTCATAATGAAGGTCTGCCTCTAACAAAAGACACATGCTAATGCTGGATATCTAGAGGCCAAACATCATCTTGATTACTAAAAAATGGTTCGAATGGAAGAGGGCTTTCATTGAATGGATTGAGTATTCTTTGGTAGCCATTTGAGCCTCAACCCTTCAATTCTTTTCTGACATATACAGTCCCAACAACGTTATTCTAAAAAGAAATCTATGATATTAACCCTTATATTTACATTTATTCATTGTTCGTGGGTATTTCATTGTTGTGCTTAGTATAGATGACAAACTAGGTGGTAACCCATTTTCAGATACACTTACAAAACTTGTACAACAATATTCAAAAGCATGGCAGTCTTGTTAAAAGAATCTAAAAGAGGCAAGCAACATACATAAGTATTAAAGAAAGAAAGCAAATAATGTCAATGTTATTAGTGCAGAAACAAGTCAAACTTACCTGAACACGCAAATCAATGTTCTTCCCAGCTCTTTCACAAATTCTTGACAGTCACACCAGCAACCTTAAACACCCTTCTTCCAAGAGGTAAAGAAGCCAATGAGAAGGGCTTTTCTTCCCTCCAGAGCAGTAGCCATGAAGTCCTAGGATTAGACCTTGCACTCTGTTTCCTTCGTAACTTTTCAAAGGTCACAAAACAGGGTGCTTCTCAGTCTACCTTCTCTCAACATGCAATCATTAAAAAATAACAAAGAAAACTAAATAGTATAAAAGATTCAAAAATTCACATCAAAAAATGCAAACAAAGAAATTCGCCAACACAGACCAAATGCAAATGAAAAATTTAACACACACAGATTACACAAAAACACAGACCAAATCCAAATGAAAGCAAATTGCACTGCCACCCTCAGTCTGCTCTAAAATCCCTACTCTGAGCAACATTCTGTATTTACATTTGAACTCCTCCTCAGAGAGTTTCTGCTTATTACTGGTTTCCAAACTTTGGCTACATCTTCATGCTGCTATGCATTTTGTCTGTTGCTTTTTTTCCAGTCTTTCTATTACTCAGTTATCCGTTGAAAGGAGCGGCCTATGAATAGGGTCGGTGTACATGGGCTCCAACCTTTATGGACTGAATCTGCACTAAACATTGCTCTTCTAAATCTTTAATTAAAGAGTTTCATTTATTTATTGATTGTAAATTGATTACTATTCATTAATTTACAATTTTTAAGAACAATATTAATTTGTATGTCTACTAATTCATTTCTTGAAGCTTCTATTTATAAATTTACAAATTAGAAATTGGTGGCCAATTACAAGTAGGACACAACCATCAACATTTATGGAGTGACTAGATGATTTGAGGTTCTCTAGTTACTAGTACATAGGTAAAGCTTCTTGTAAGAGCAAAATACCGTCTTCCCCCAATATAACAAAGAGAGAATCACATTTTCTTGCCTAATGATCTATAGAGATCCTACTAATTCATTATTTATAGTGTTTAGATAGTTGTCACTGAGGAAATCAGGTTCAACTCGTAAGGATTTGGATAGAGAGAAGTTTAATTCTAATGGATTCATACCAATTGCATACCTCGTAAGTAAATGGTGGGTTCTAATAAATTTCAATGTAGAGGCTTGATAGGGGAGAATTACAATAAGTGAGCTATGAACACCCATTACATTGTCAGTTATGAGTGTCAATAATCATTTCTATAGTATGAATGCTTTGATGGATACTTAGTTGTTTAACTACTGGACTTTTCTTATTTGCAATGGAATAACTTCTTATAGAATTTAGACAAATCTCTCTTAGGAAGTTATGCTATCATCTTATGAGGGATTTGGCTAAGAAGTCATGTTTTGTTTTAATGGAGTCATGTTAATTTCATATTAAATGACATCCTCTAATAATGGGTTGTGCTAGATTTCAAAGTGGATGCCAAAGAAAGAGGAATTTTAGATTATGGGACAATAACATGCATTGATCTAGCTATTGAAAAAAAATCAAGTATTGGTGTTGGCAATTCCATATGGAAACCCTTTAATGTATGTTTCTAGCTTATGCTAATTGTTTACATCCCATAAGTGAAAGCCCCTACAAGAGAATTTATTAACAATTGGGCTTTGGCTCAGAGTATCTTAATGAGCTAGGGTTTCAAACTGAGCATTAGATGTGGCCAACTCAAATTAAAAAATCTAGCATGTAACTCTAGTACTTGCCAACTTTTAATGAAACTATTTTTGTGTTGTCGTTGTCATAGCTCTAGTGATCCATCAATTTTTGATGAAATCTTGTTCAAATATTATGCATTTACCAACCAATAATTGTGAATTGAGTCTTACGCGTTCACTAGTTCATTGTTGTTATTATGTTTTATTTAGTTCAATTATGATCAACAACTTACATACAACCATTTTTATTACATTTCATTATGTTTCCTCTAAAATTTCACATTGTTTCTTATTCAAAAGTTTGCACAAATTTCTACATAGTATCATTTATTGAAAAAAAATTATAACCCCTTCCTTAGTACATTTAAACTTTTTATTTAAGTTAGAATAATAATTATAATATTTAATTATTAAAAGTAGTTTTAGATAAAAATAAATAAATTATAAGCTTTAAGCTAAGGTATACATTATCAAAATAATTAAATAAAAATAAATAACAAACAAAATTAAATAATATAAAATTAAATGATGACAAATTAGTAAATTTTTCATGTGCAAAAATTTAAATTTAAATTTAAATGAATTATTTAAATTTAAAATTTAATTATTAAATTATTAAATTTCCAAAGTTACTCTATCTATTTTTGTCAATTTGAATTAACTCAATTAATCTTTTCTCTTGATTTACTTTATTTTGTTAATTAATGTTAATGTCGCCTTCCGATTCCCCGAGGGGAGTTGGTAGAGATTTCCAATATCCTGTGGCTAAAAGGAGAGTACAACTATATTATTCTCGAGCGCATACCAGTTGCTCCCACTTCTTCAGAATCTCGAGAACAAAACCCCAAGAGATTTTTAATCGAAGGAGCTCAATGAAGCACTCTATATTGATTTCCTACCATTTCCCCCCTTTCTTTAGCTCCTACTCCTCACTATAGTTTCCCTCTAGGACCGTTCAAAGATGAAAAATTATATGGCCCCTCTCTTTAAAAGAGAAACTACTAGAAAAGTTATAGTAGCGGATAGAAAATTTTGAATAATAGAATTGGATGCAGTACTAGAAATAGGGAGTATAGAGAATACCTAGTTAAGTGGAAAGGAAGACCAATAGAAGAATCATCATGGATTTCACACACTGGGGTAGAGAAACTTGGATTTTCCTTAGCACCAACAAAATGTCAGACTCACTTTTAAAACCTTGGATGCCTAATGTAGAAGAATCCAAGATAATACTACTACATTTCACTACATAACATCACTATGGATTGTAATAGAGAACTAGAGTTCTAAAATATCTCAAAAAAACCATACCCTAATCTCAAGAGTTTTAGACTAGAGTGCAAAAAGTTATCACTGTTAGAAGGTCTTAGATCAAAATAGTCAACATAGAGTTCATTAGGTGAATTTTATAATGAAACCCTTTTGTACATTGTGATGTACAACCCAATGTATTTTAAGATAGTATAGGACCAAAGGCATTCTCATTTGGAACCACATCTAGTTTCTCTAACATCCAATACTTCATTAAATGAGTTCGGTTAACCTACATGTTTTGCAATATATTGAGTTTTGGGACACTTTGGGCTAATACTGATAATTTCTAAAGTTTGGTATTGATATATTAACACCTATATAATTCATTTGGAGAACAATTTGAAATCAATAGTGAATAAAAGATAGTTAAGAACTAGTCATATGAGGATAGTAGTAGGATAGTAGAGTGGTCGTAGTTATCATATTTTGCACATGTAAGCTTGTAATAATTATGTGGTAGGCTATGAGCTAGTTTATATTAATAATTTTCATGTGGCATGCCAATGAGCCAATTGTAAGTATTTTCTACTCAATGAGATGTTGCTTATTTTTTTGTGTTAATTCCATTTTGTTGACTCTAAGTCGCATGGTTGGATATCTATTTTTGTCTTCTCATGCACTCCTTTATCTTTCTTATGGGGTCATTAGTTGGTTGTTTATTTGAAATTAATACTACCTATTTATTAGTATCTTCTATCATATGTTCTATCTACTTTCCTCCCTTTTCATTTTGATGATCATCCTTAGTCTTCTAGTATAAAGTAGTTTCTTTTATAGTATGTGTTCTATGCACATATTGCTTTTTTTTCCTTTCCCTTATCATGACTCCCTATTTAATCATTCTCTTCTACAATTATTTTTTTATGTGTATCTACAGTATTTAGTTCTACTAATGGTGAAATAGTGTTGTTGACATTGCCTTGTGCCTATTTTCAACAAAGAATATTTCTTCATATGGATTTTGTTTCATCTTATCATTTTGTAAGTGCATAATTATAGTACAAGTAAAAGATATATTACCCAAGCATTTGTGTTGTGTATATAGATTTGTGTGGTATGAATGGATATTTTATATAAGAAATATAAAAAAATTATTGGAACTATTATAAGAAAAATCACATATAAAAGGACTAAAAGATATATTACCCAGGCATATGTGATGTGTATATAAATTTGTGTGGAATGAAAGGATATTCTAAATAAGAAATATACAAAAATTATTGGAACTATCATAAGAAGTATCACATATAAAATGACTAAAAGGAGAAGAAGAAATAAAATAATGGATGAAATAATGATTTATATTCCATGAATTCTTAATATTAATTTAATGAACCTATTATAGACCTAACTATGCATGTATGTGAGGATGCACATGTGATTGGCTCTAGGGTCTCTTTCAACATGACAACGCATAAGGAGTGGCTATCAAATTATGAGAAGGTTGATGATGGAAATTTATTTCTTGGTGACAATACTTTCCTTAATATGATGGATATGTTTGAGTCAATATCATATTTAGTGAGTACAAGATCAAAGGCATCTCAAGAGTACTACAGATCATGGGTTTGACATGAAACATGTTATCTATGAGCAAGATAAATGATATGGGTGTGTTTATATTATTTAGAAAAGAAGGGTGTAATATGGTTCATAGGACTATAATTCTTGCAAAGGGAGTATATGCTTGAACTATTTTTAGCACTTTCATTCACTGTAATAGTTCTAAGTTTTGTGAGCATCTTCTACAAAAACATGGAACTTTGTTAGCAAGTTGGCACTTTTGTAGCCATTGTTGGACTTAATCAACATACTGCCACTTCTACAACATTTGGATTTCTAAGGGTACCTAAGAATGTTCTTACATTGGAGATCAAGTTATCCACTAAGAATACTATGCTGTGAAATAAGAATGTGGGTCAAATTGGTGAGAATGGCCTTAGGCCTCAAAAAATTAAAAATTAAAACATATAGATAGGTTGTTAATTGTTCCTTGGGTTTTGATTTATGTGAAGATTACATTTATGAGAAACAAAATTTTGTTTAGTTTTATTCAATATCTTCTACATCTATATGAATATTTATTTTGAAACATGAGTCTATTTTTTGAAGAATAAATTTGAGGTCTTCAATTGGTTCAAAGACTTTAAGTCTAATATGGATAACTAAATGGAGAAGAAAGCCAAGATGCTAAGAATGAACAACATTTGAGAACAAATTTCTTGATGAAGTTTAACATATTTTGTAAGAATAATGGTATAATTTATTATAAGATGACTCCATACACCCTTCAACAAAATGAAGTTGTGGAGAGGAAATCGATAGATAGGGCTAGGTGTATGCTCGATGGTGCTAGTTTGGACTAGAATTTCTAGATGAAAGTAGTTAGCATCATATGTTAGTTGGAGAACATATCTCTTACATAATATCTTATTAAAAAAATGTCACTAAAGGTTTGGATGGGAATAAATCCTTCACTTTATCATATCCATGTGTTTGTTCGTGAGGCATAAATCCCAAGGAGAAGAGGTCTAACTTGGATTGCAAATCTATTATGCATTTTCATTAGCTACAGTGAAGGTGTGAAAGGATACAAACTTTGGAGTCATGTAACATAAAAGACTATAAAATTTGGTCCTTAGGAAGCTTAGGTCAGTTGCTATTATTGTGAAACTAAAGGATTACTTCAAGTTAGTTTTACAACTACACCTAAAATCCAAGGAGTTTGCACAAGGAGTACATGATGATTCAAATTATGAGAATAGTGAAATATATTAAATTTGATTTCTCTTTTAAACTTCCTTATTTCTTTTGATAGAAACAAAACAAAACAATGTTGTTTACAACCAATTAATAAATAATATTTCATATCTAAATGTATTAACCTAATAAGTACTCACATTCATTCCCTATGTGAGATAATATGGTTTTTCTAGCATACTAAGGGAATCTTAAATAATTATAAACGTAGTACTATATTCTAAAAAATGATGATAAAAATGGGAAATTGGGGAGATATAAAACCTAGACAAGGTATTAAAAGCCACCTATAGTGTAAATTCCCACATGATTCATGAATGATAGTGAAACTAAACTAGCATCCACATGTATTACATTCCTTAATATATAAAATTTTATATTATGGATAGAAAATTGTTGGTAAATGGATTTGTCACTTAAAACTTTTATATGACTTGCCCAATAGAAATTTGCAAAAACATTCCAATAGTTGGAGAGATCATTAAGGAATAGTGACCTTCCCTTGTGTTTGAACAGGGTAGATCCCTCATATCATATTTTTTTGGATATTCAAATGTACTTTTAATTGAAATGAAAAGAAACCATAAACAAAAAATGTACAAGTGTTATAATGGGTTTGTGGACTTTCTTAAAACTTAAATAGATGTATTATAAAGATTGGAGATCACACATATGAGCTTCATAATGATTGTGTATTTTAAATGATAACACATCCAAATCGAGATACCAAGAACTCAATATGTTTTCAAAATTAACTCATCAAAGATTGGCTATTCAGTTTCAAAAACGTATCTTTACAATTTTGAGATAAATAAAATAAATTTATTTAAGTTAGAAATCTCTCAACTTCTACATGAAGAAGGCTCATTTTCTAACCTTTTACAAATATGACATAAAAATTTACTTTTTACAAAAGATAAAATTGAGACATAACAAGTGACTTATGACTTAGAAATTTAGAATAAAATTGTACAATCAAATTCGTTAAGAAACTCCTTTTCTCTCATGTGTACTATCCCTGATGCTTTTTGTAGAAGTCCTTTTGTGCTCCAAGTAACCTCTGATGGAAAGATTTCGCTCTAAATGTCTCGAATAGCTTAAAAACTTAGGCCATGAGATTATTTCTTGGAACGACCACGTTGCTCCTTTTCAATTTCCAAGTATCATGACTTTTTTGAATATCTTCTAAACTTTGGAAATAATTAGGTGCATGATTATCACACATATCAATAGTGATAGAAATATTACTCAACCTCTTCATCACCTCCACACTAAAGACTTGTGTATTGAACAATTTTGTATTGATAATATATTCAAATGTTATCTTGATAGTTTGAACATACAAGTTTTAGATTGCACCTTTTTCCAAAGTATCTATGTTGAGTGATAGGATATCATCTTGAATATTTATTTTTATTTCTTCACAAGTTGCCAAAATTTTCTCTTATTTTGTCAAAATATAACTAATAGCTACAAGATTTCATTGCACCCTTTGAAACCACGTATCAGATTTATTCTCTTCAATACTTTAGAAAACCTTCTTAGTGTTCAAGATATTAACATCTATCTTGTTTTTCTCCTTCATATCCTAGAGGCCTTTCAAAATCCCCTACCATAACAACTCTTCTTCTCCCATCCTTGTTATCTCCTTTGTTATTTCTTCCTTCTGAACATTTACTTTAAAAAAAAATTCTTTAGTTTTCTCAATGAAATCAAAATAATTTTATTTCATCTAATCCACCTATTTCTTGGTAACCTTTCCATATGGTGGGTATTTGTGCACACTCTTTATAAATCCCTTCTCAATGACTCCTTCATAAATAAGAATTGTAGGGGTGGGAGCCACATCTATGGGTAAAGATGATTTTTCCATAATGGACCTAAGATAGTATGTCAAAACTTGCACTAGTTGTTTGAGTCGATCCTTTGTATTCTTCTCCTTTTTTGTTCTTTGAATCAACTTGGTTGCAGACACCTGAAAGTTGTGAATATCACCTTCTCGTGTCAAAGGGCCAAGATCCACCTCGATTATGTTAAAATCACTTTCCATAGTTTTATCTAAAATGGTCTAAGTCACTTCAACATACATATTCCCAGATGAAGAATCAACTATCAACCTCAATATAATTTTGGTCTTCCTTGACTTGGCAAATCTCTAAGTTATGTTGGAAACTACATCAAAATTTAGGATAACTTTTTTTTAAAATAAAAGGCATATTGCCGACTTTATATTAATATATCATAAAATATTTACGTAACTTCATAAATATTTGGATAATTGTTCATTCTTTGAGCTTATATCTCTGTGAAGCTCCTATTGTTAGAGAAAAATTGTCAACTACCAAAATATCAAATTTGTACAAAATATCTGATTTTTGACCTTACAAGATTTCCATTTTCAAGTTGTCTTATATATAATATCATATAAGCTAAATGTTGTGACTGTAGTATAGTGAATCATGCATTTCCAACTAATGAACACTCCTCCTTTCTTTCTTTGGCCATGAACTAGTAGGCTAGTGGTGTGGAATGTGATTTTGTTGTTATGTTCATGTCTGGAATGTTTAGATGAGGCTTAGTCTAAAACTCATGTTCCTTTCTCTCCTCTGCTTGTGACTCTTTTGATTCTACTATCTCATTCTATTTGATAATTTTCTTGTTGACACCTTCATTATGATGACAATGATGAGTAAGGAGAAATGACAAAGCATGGTATTTTGATTTGAATCTTCTCTCCATGTCTTCTCCTACTTCACGATGATGACGTGCAAGAGCTTTGTAAAGATGGTTGGGTGTATCATATTCTAGAGACAACTTCATTGTAATGTAGATGTTTCTGAAACATATTTTGTGGTGGAGATAATGCCTTGGGAATATCCCACCCACATATGCATCACTTTCCAGAAATTGTATTTGTGAATGCTTTTGAGAAGCACATTATCCTACAAAAACACTTCTTGTATGACAGCCTTTGCAATTTTTTCCATTTCCTTATAATTTGGATTCAGGTCTAACACATTTGAGACAAAAATTGACACTATATCTGAAGGAAATATAAGTCTTTGAGCTGATGGATGTAGGATATCATCTCCAATCAAGGTCTTTAGGGACCGAAATATAGGAGAACAATCAATATGGAAGATATTTGCCAGTGTTTCTCTTTCCAGGCCTTTGGAAAATGGTAATTCCCATTCAAGAATTGGGAATGGTGCTCTGTTGTTGATGGGCATGAGCTCCATTTTGGTTTGTGACAGAGAAGGAGATATGTAACTAGTGTAAAGACCTCGTACTGATTTAAAGTAGAATGGTAGACAAGTAAACTTTAGCAAGCCTTATACGTTGTTTTGCTAAATATTTTGAGTTTATCACAAGTGAAAAATCTAACTTGCAAAATATTTGCCTCTTGAAGAGATTTCAGCATATACCAGTGGTAGAATAGTTAACAATAGGTCAGGAGACTTTTAGCTAATTGTAGAAAACTCTTCATTTCCTTGTGACTGAATGAAGACCTCGCACCACGTTCTCTCCTCCTCGCGCTAGATGCTTTACAGGAACTGTTCCATTTCCACTAAACTGGCCTAGAGACACTTGTTTGCAATTTCCTTTCAATTTTTGTTAATCATTTTATTCTTTCTCTACTTTTTTATAGCCCCGAACTTTAACAAGTTTTCTAAATTGAAAGAAAACTCATAACATCCGCCACATGCAGGGATTTGCTTTGTTGGGTATCATCCTTTTTTTTGTTTGATAATACCAAATTTATGTATGTTGTGCTTTGTTCATCTCAAAACCTGTAGACAGACGACACTTGTTAAATAATTAACATACCCTAGCTACGGTCGAGTAGGATAAGGATTAGCTTTGATGATAAATCTCACTTCTCAATTAAATTGTTGAGTGGAACTTCTTTTCTTTACTAAGCTTTGTTGTAACCATGAAGTAGAGAGAGTTTGTGAAGAGCTTAGAACATTCATATCCAATGGATCAAATGATGTAGGTTGATTAGAGACAAATGGGAAAGAAGTATCTTCTGGAATTGTATTGGTATTCAAAAAAAATGGTATCTTTGCTATGGGAGGAGAATGAGGTATGTTATGATGGGGAGCTATAATGAGAACAAAAGGAGAAATAACTAAGACTCTCTCCTAGCCACTAGGATAGCCTTGAAGATCCATAGACTCTCTCTCTCTCTCTTTGATTCCTTCTTGTATTGGATTAAATGTCTTCTCCTTTGGCTTTGATCTTTTCCTCCTAAATTTTTTATCATCCCCACATATACTTCTAAAATATTTATTTTTAGAAGGGTCTTCATCATCACAACCCCATTGTATGCTTTTATGAGAACTAGTGATCATGATATAAGCTTGAGAAATGGAAGAGGAAGAGGAAGAACCTTCTTTTTTGTCATTTTTATTCCTTGAACGATCATCTTTGCTTGAAGTTCTTGTAGTTGTGGCTTCGATGGACTTTTTTCCAACACAATATTCAGATCTATTGAGAATATGATCAATTATCTCATTAATGTATTTGACTTATTCATTTTCCCAAACAATAGGTACAAAATGTCGTATCTTAATCTTTTCAATTTATATATGGGATCAATCAAATATATTTTGTCATATTTAATTCATTATACATCCCAACCAAGCCTCAAATATTTAATCTATTCAAAAGTGAACCTCATAAGCTCTATCGTTCACACTTCATATTTCATCTTTTCAATCTTCCCAAAAGTCTTCAATTTTAGGAAAGTGATAAAAACTTGTACCAAAATTCAAGTTATCTTTGACATAGTTGTTTCTATCAAATAAAATTCTCATGGTATAAAAGAGCATGTTTAAAATTTCCAATGAACACTTAATGTTAATGACCAAGACCAATAGGAAATGATATTCCCACTTTCCTCATTTATTTGCATCTTTTGTTGACCACTCTAATCTTTCCACAAAGCTCAATCTAGATGATCTTATCACCCACATAGGTGGTAATCTTGTATAGATATCCATCATACCCTCCTACCCGGATGTAAGTGGACTTTAGGAATTGGATGTAATAGCTACCATAATTCTTAATAAGAATAGTTTCTTTTGATGATACCCCAATTCCTACATTCCATTGAAGTGTCCTTATCATCAATAGAATGGATGCATCATTCACTCTCTTGAAATTTTTATAAGTTGATCCAATTGGATTTATGGATAAAAATTATAAATTCATGTCATGTTATCAAATGTACCTTTGGTGTGAAGACCTGGTCATGTCTTCATATTGGCAATTGCATAAAAGAGATAAGATGTCATGTAGAAATATTGATTCTTTGCAACCATAGTATTCCACTAAATGATATGTGTCAAATGTACCTTTGGTGTTGAGACCTAACCCAATGTCTAGTTAAATCATATGTGTTGAATGCATAAAAACTAGAGAAATTATCACTTTGCAACCATCATATTCCACTAAATGATATCTTTTAAAATGGATCGTAAACAGTTCAATCACCTTGTATTTGCCTCCTCATCCTACATATATGTCTATGATGGTAATCAAAGCTAAAACATCTTCCAAATCCCATTGGCTTTCATGAATTTTAATGCATATTTTCAACACTCTTACATGTATGGCAGGCTCTTGCACTTCAAGGGATATGCACACTATGTTTTAAAGCAAGCCTTGAAGTATTGTAAAAGTTCAGGCTTTGAGATTTGGGCTTATCTTGTATCACTTGATTGAGAAGGAAGGTGTTGGTCATTTTTAGCTAAGTTTGATTGGGCTTCGAACTTCAGGCTTGTGGCTTACTCTATGCTATAGATGATCATACATCAGGATTTAGTCATATGCTATATCACATGCCTCAAATAAATGCTGAAAAATAATCTGCTAAGTCTGAAAGGTTTCACACTTTGTGCTTCGGTCATACCTTATATCGAATCCCTCAATGAATTGAAGAAAATTTGTATAAATTCCAAAAGGATTCAGACATCATAAGGTTAGCTTATGCCTTACCAAAAGGCAAGTAAGCGGTACAAGAGAAAATCTTGAAAGCCGACACCTGAAAGGGTTAAGTCTCAAAAAGGAAGGGGTAAGAGAAAATCTCAAAGGCCAACACCTGAAAGGGTTAAATCATGCAAAGGAAAGTAAGTGGTATGAAGTAATAGTGAACCCTAACACTTGGAAGGGTTATGTTTGGAAATTTTTGGGTATCACAATTTGGTAGGAAGGATTATGCATTAACGAAATGTTGGTAAGTGGTAAGATAAAAGGGAAAACCTTGGCATTCGACAACTTCATGCATGTTTAAGTGTTTCATGCTTCTTTGTTTCATAGGCTGGTGTGTTGGTTCGCGATGGTGTAAGGGAAGGTAAATGGTAAAGGGTAAGGTTGATGGCCGAACCCCGATAGGAGAAAAAGTGGTTTGGACATAAGTGTTTGGGCTTGCTTGTTAAGCTCTACAATTTATGTTTGGTAAGTGATAAGAGGGATTAGCAATCCTCAACCCTCGAAAAGTATGGCAAATGACAACTATCCTCAAGTGACATGTGGTGATTGATGATTGGTTAAAGTTGTATACACCTAAAATTGGTCTGGAGCATCCGGTTAATTAAATACAAATTATTTGATTAATTATCCTAATTTCCTCTACTATTGAATAAATAGAAATATTTATTTATATAGCTCACATTTAAATTCATCCTAATTAAATAAACAAAATTAAATACTTTGTTTGATTCAATTAATCAAAACCCTATTTTAATCTATCACATCCATCTTAAATTAATTAAATAAAGACAAAACACTTTATTAATTAATTGCCATATTCTTCTGTCTAATTTCATAAACAACTATCCTATAGTTCGTTTTATTAAATTATTTATCTTTCTTTTGCTAATTTAAATAAATCAAAATATTTGAATTAAAGCACAAAGAATATTCCATCTATATTCTCTCAAAAATGAATTAGATATCCTATGTCTAATTTATGTCAAAATCATGTCAAAATTAATTGATTGAAACTTCTCGAAAAGTTTTGGAGACAAATTGGAGATAAATTTGGAATTTGATCTCTCAATCCTCCTCCATCAATCTTTCCTCTTCTCTTGCCTGGTGTTTTCATGGGTAGAGACAATCTCCATTTTTCTCTCAATCTCCTCCATCTCTCACCATTCAATTCTCCAGATTGAATCCAAGCCTCTAAAAGCATTCCCTATGCATTTCTACAGCCAGGAATTCTATAAATAAAGCCTCATTGAACCAAGAAAAAGATCCAGATAATCAAGTTTATGCACTCTTACTCTGCAGGAATTCAAGTATCAAGCATTAAGCATTCACACATCAAGCATCAAGCAATCAAGTTTTCAACCATGGTTGCCTCCTATAGTTGCAATTATCTGTTTCACATCAATGTCATGCTAGTTTAATTCATTTATCATTTACTATTGCATTATCATCATCTTGTTCTTTGAATTGTCATTTTAACAGTCTTATTTGCTTAAACAATCTGAGAGCAATCAGGATTTAATAAATCTTTGGAGATAGAGAGCAATATAACGCTTTTGATAGATAATTCCTTTGAATTGATTCATTTAACTTGTCTATTGATATAATGTCGTATTAAGAAGTGTCTTTTGTGCTTATTCACGCTTACAGAAGTAATTCAAGGCATTTAAATGGTAATCATTCAATCCTAGTGTGAAGGTAGATATTGACAAATTACATTCAAATAATTAGATTTATTCAATGGTTAGGTGAATGAAGTGGTGACATTTATTGATTACATCTAATAGATGATTAGCATCATTGTGAATAATTAAAGATATATGGCCATCACTTAAAGGTAATTTTTTCGAATGGTGGTGATTTAAAGTGAGGTGGCTAAGTGATAAATGTCTGATCATGGCATGAAAATAGAGGTGAACACTTTGTGCTTAAAGATTTGATTATGTCAATGGCTAGGTAGAAAAATAGTGAAACTCTTAGTTTGGATGAATGGATTTATGGTGCAGAAAATAGAGTAACTTCCCCCCAACTACATTCTTGCGAAGGATTGGAAGAAATGAGTGACACCATTAATGCACAAGTGGCTATGAAATATGGAACAAGTCGATCAAGCATGAAACCCTAAATTTGATTGATGCCAAATATAGAAAATGCATTGAATGTTGTTAGTGGTGTTGGGCTCGAGATGCAAAAGAAACTTGTCGATGAAGGAAAGTATGTGAAGCTAAAAGAAAGAGGGAGATGAGTGTGAATGAGCTCAGTATGCATATGTTGTGAGAGGTGTATATCCCTCATATCATCTTATTTTGGATTTTAAATGTACTTTTAACTGAAATGGAAAGAAAACCCAAACAAAAAATGTACAAGTGTTATTATGGGTTATGTGGACTTGCTTAAAACTTAAATAGATGTTTTATAAAGATTGGAGATCACACATACGAGCTTCATAATGATTGTGGATTTTAAATGATAACACATCCAAATCGAGATACCAAGAACTGAATATGCTTTCAAAATTAACTCATCAAGTATTGACTATTCAGTTTCAAAAACATAACTTTACAATTTTGAGATAAATAAAATAACTTTATTTAAGTTAGAAATCTCTCAAGTTTTACACGAAGAAGGCTCATTTTCTAACATTTTACAAATATGACATAAAAATTCACTTTTTACAAAAGATAAAATTGAGACATAACAAGTGACTTATGACTTAGAAATTTAGAAGAAACTTGTACAACCAAATTCATTAAGAAACTCCTTTTCTCTCATTTATACTATCCCTGATGATTTTTGTAGAAGTCCTTTGTGCTACAATTTACCTCTAATGGGAAGATTTCACTCTAAATGTCCTGAATAGCTTAAAAACTTAGGCCATAAGATTATTTATAGGAACGACCACATTACTCCTTTTCAATTTCCAAGTATCATGAATTTTTTGAATATCTTCTAAAATTTAGAAATAATTATGTACATGATTATTACACATATCGATAGTGTTAGAAATATTAAGCAGTAAGATGAAAGGGAAAACCCTGGCATCCAACAACTTCGTGCATGCTTAAGTGTTTCACACTTTTGTGTTTCATAGGTTGGTGTGTTGGTTCACGATGGTGTAAGGGAAGGTAAATGGTAAAGGGTAAGGCTGATGGCCTAACCCAAATAGGAGAAAAAGAACTTTGGACTTAAGTGTTCAGGCTTGCTTGCTGAGCGCTGCAATTTATTGTTGGTAAGCGATAAGAGGGATTAGCAATCCCCGACCCTCAAAAAGTATGGAAAATGACAATTGTCCTCAAGTGACATGTTGTGATTGATGATTGGTTGAAGTAAGTTAAGACATTTAAATGGTAATCATTCACTCCTGGCATGAAGGTAGAGATTGACGGACTACATTCAAAGAATCACATTTATTCAACGGTTAGGTGAATGAAGTGGTGGCATTTATTGACTGCATTAAATAAATGATTAACATTGTTGTTGTGAATAATTAAAGATATATGGTCGGGTGATCCCACAAAGCTAGTTTACAATTTCTAAGAGGAACTGATTTTGGCTGAAATCACATATTTTTAGAAAATATAATGATTTAAGCCTTAAAAAGTTCCATTTTAAGGATTCCAATTGAAGAGGGTTTGATCAAACCACCTTAGATCAAACCCCCTTGGATAGAACCTTGCTAGTTTTAAACCATACCTATAAATGAGTCTCCTTTACACCTATCAAAATGAAGATAAAAAATCACTTTTGATTTATCTTTTGGGGGATCAAATGAATTCATTTAAAATTTATTTCAAATGATTATGGTAGTCCTCAAAATGAGTTATCCAATGAATATAATTTTAATATGTTTTGGTTTTATTATGTACTTTTTTTTTTTAGTTTTATTAAACATAGGTTTTTCATCGAAAATGAAGGTCTTTGTTCTGCACATGTGGAAAAATAGAAAATTATCAAAAAAAAATTTAAAAAATATGAGTGTACCAAATATTGAAGTCCTTGATCCAACAAAAAAAAAATGAATTTCAATATATACAAAAAAAGTTACGCATTATACAGTTGCGCTATGTCTGAATTGTAATTGGTTTGACTTTGAAACTTGATTAAAGAAAAAATATTCAATAAAAAACTATATAAACAAGTGGAAGCACTAGATATCGGAGTTAAAAATATAAATCTGAAAGAATTAGAATTTTATCCTTCATGGAAAAAAATTTATGCATTATACGGTGTGCGTCACTTTTCAAAAATGTTGTTTTCTGAAAAAACCCAGTTTTCGTGGGAAATAGAAAAAGAAGTGCAATCTGATTCCAAAAATTCTGAAAAAAATATTTTTAGAATCTACAGACATAATGTGACGAGACTCTAGTTTGCATCATCTTCAAATTCCTCATGGTTTAGCTGTTCTAGGTGCCCGAATGTGAAGATTTAGTTAAAAATAATAATTTCAGTGTCCAGTTTGGCCAAAAATTGTAAACCACTATTGTGGGATCACCCGGGCATCACTTAAAGTTAGTTTAATCGAATGGTGGTGATTTAAAGTGGGTGGATAAGTGATAAATATCTGATCATGGCATTAAAATAGAGGTTAACTGTTGGTGCATAAAGATTTTATTTTGTCAATGGCTAGGAAGAAAAATAGTGAAACTCTTAGTTTGGATTAATGGATTTATAGTGCAGAAAATAGAGTAATTACCCCCCAACTACATTCTTGTGAAGGATTGAAAGAAATGAGTGACACCATTTATAAACAAGTGGCCATAAAATATAGTACAGGTCAATCAAGCATCAAAACCCTAGATTTGATTGATGCCAAATATAGAAAATACATTGAATGTTGACAGTGGTGTTGGGCTCGAGATGTAGAAGGAACTAGTCAGTGAAGAAAAGTATATGAATTTGAAAGAAAGAGGGAGATGAGTGTGAGTGAGCTCAGTATGCATATGTTGTGAGAAGAACACCTAGACTGTAGCTTAGAAAATCAACTAGGGTATGCATCAAGTGTTAAGCAGTATAGAGAGACTACTAAATAGAGAGTTAGAATAGAAGGTGTTCTAAATGTAGATTGCATAGAAGAGAAGAGAAGAGCATAGGTAAGAGTTGTTGAGTTAGTAGCAATAGAGATGGAGAACATGCTTTCATAGAAGCCAGGAAGAGACTGAGCAGATGTAGAATAAATCTTTAACACAAAACTTGATTCATTTGAATCATTTGGAGTTGTAGCTCCATAACTCTTATATTGTAAATCTAATTGGTTGGTGTCATCAAATAGTTGAGTTGGTGTTTAGTTAGGGAGTGGGTGGTTCCTTAGATTTGGTGCACCTAAATCAAGGGATTGGTGTCTCCTTAGGGTCGGTGCCCTTAAAAATTGTAACTAGTGAGGTTTTATTGTGAGGCTAGATTAGGATAGTAGATCCTAGTAGCTATTCTCACCATGGTTTTTCCCATATTGAGTTTTCCATGTATATTTGGTGTTACGAGTATATGTGTGTGATCTATTTTCATATACTGTTATATTGGTTTAAAACTATTAAAGAACTAGTTTTAATTGATCTACTAATTCACCCCCCTCTCAATGTATTGTTTTGTTCCAATAGTTAGATAGTTGTCACTGAGGAAATCAATGGTTCAACTCATAAGGGATTTGGATAGAGAGAATTTTAATTCTAATGGAGTCATACCATTTGCATACCTCAAAGTCAATGGTGGATTTTAATGTATTTCAATGTAGAATCTTGATATAGGCGAATTGCAATATGTGATCCATGGACACCCATTCTATCACAATTGGCAGTTGTGGGTTTCAATATTCATTTCTATAGTATAATTTTTTGATGGGTATTTAGGTTTTTAACTATTGAGATTTTCTTATTTGCAATGGAATGGATTCATATGGAATTTGGACAATTATATCTTAAAGCACCTTAGTGCACAAAGCATCATCTCAAAGAATGTACAAGGAGATGTGAGGAAGTCTTGTTTCAAACATGTGAAAAGCGAAGCTTTTGAGATGGATGGAGAAATTTTTATATAATTTTCAAAAGTAAAAGTTTTTTTAAGACCAAAATACTTCAAAATGGTGGCTTGTTATCCATAAATGGATCTAGTTTATCACTAAGTCCAATTATTCAATTTTAGTGACTATGTGGAATGCATGGACATAGTTTTGGCATCATAAAGTTAGTTGTCTTTGAAGGCCAAAAATAGTACTTTATGGCACCCAAAGTTGAATATTTATATCTTCATATTCCTCCTAAAATTTTATGCACTTTCAAAAAATGGTACCGCTTTTTGAGTTAATATGCAAAGTTATGGATCTCCAAAAATGGAGGACCAAATGATTGCTAAAGTGGTAGTGGTGTTGTTTTTATCATTGATAATTATGTTCTTCAACGTAAGTGTCAAAACTAACTAGACAAATTTTATTATTATACATGAAGGGGTGATTTTGTAATCATTGAGGAAATCAACTAAAATTTCCATTTTGCAAGTTGGGGTAGTTTATACATTATAACCAAGAAAAATAGAATGCTAAGTGAATATTTTGACATTTTATCTTCTAACTTTGCTCTAGAGACTCCCTAAGCACAAGAGGGATCCTCTAACACTTATTTATCACATGTATGGGGGTTGAATTGGTTCATTGGAGTCATTCCATTGTGATTACACTATCAAGGGGAAGATTGGGAAGTATTGGAATGCTGGATACACAGGTTGCCTTGATGAAGCTGCAGACTTCAATGGAGGACCTTTGCCAAGAAGAAATATTCACCCACACAGAAAGTATGACAATGACATTCAAAATAGAGATTCTATTATGATTATTTGGATTGATTTACAAAGTGTACATATGCCTGATTATATAGGCAAGAGCAAAACCTAAAATGCATAAGATGTTGCCAAGTGATCAAATCACACTACATGTGACAACATGAAACCCTAACCAACTACCTAGGGAATGATAACATGATGGAGATAAGTTCTAGAAAAGACAACTCATCTTCTAGAAGGGAATCTTATCTCAACACCATTATTAAATGATAAAAAGTAACCTAGGACTAATATGATTAATTAACCCTAAGTTAACTTATGCTAGTGTAATAATTAATTAATTAATTACACTAACACCCCCCCATAAGTGCAACTTAGAGAGGAAATTAAAATGCAATGATTATGCATGATGATGATGGATCCCGGCTAATGGCCATATTAGGTACCCATGTACATAGGATGAAAATGCAACTAATCTCCCACAAATGGAGAAAAGGGGAAAACCCAATGGGAAGAAAACCCCTCTCAAAAAAGGAGATAAAAAGCAAAAAGGTGATGATTTGGAGGACTCAACATCACCCCCCCAAGGACAACAATCATCACACGAATACAAAAAAGATTAGGAGACTAGATATCCCCCCCATAAAGGAGATCCTGTCTATTAACAAGAGTAGTGATCAAAGCATGCCCCTTGCCTAGATTCTCAGTTGAGATAATTGCAGCAGTACCTGAAGATGACTCTTCATGTGAAGAAGAGTGGGATGAGAGGACAGAAGAAGAAGGAAGAGCGATGTTATGATCCTTGAGAAGTTCTCTCAGTTCATGAATCTCCTTCTTAAAACAAGTCTCCTCACGATGTCCAAGCCCATTACAAAAGTTGCATTTGGGCCTCTCCTTTGTAGGCCTGTCTACCTTGTGCTATGATGATTCAAAAGATCATGTCTTGAATTTTCCCTTATGCTTGCCTTTCCCTTTGGATGGTGCTACAATGAGAGCATGAGACGTTGAAGATGAATCAACTTGGAGGAGTTTAGATTGCTCCCTAGTCAATTGCTCACAGAAAGTCTCAAATGAAGGCATCACAAAACTGTCTCCAAGTCCATCCATTGTAGAATAAAAAGACATAGCAAAGTAGGAAAAAGAACCTTTTAATTTAGACAAGATCATGAAGATGCTTTCTTTGTTAGTTTTGTCCTTACCACACCCTGCAAGTTGAGTCCTCAAGGACTTGAATTTTACCAAGTAATCATCAATAGAGGGAAAAGTATCAACTGAGAGTGAAGCAATCTCTGACTCTAATTGAAGTACTCGAATATCACTTATTGAACCAAACAATGTCTTAAGCTTATCCCAAACTTCTTTAGGAGTATTACACCCCTCGATGTGGAAAAATAGTGAATTGGAGATATGAAGAGCAATAAGTCCCATAGCCTCCTCACACTTGATCCGATGTTGAAACCTCTCATATTCCCTAGTCAGATTAGGTTGATTCACATCCAATGTAGACCAAAGACCTCTAGACCAGAGGAGACGTTGCATACCAATTTTCCATGTGTGGTAATTGTGGGGAGTTAGAAGCTCAAAACCTGATTCAGCCATTTGAGAGAAAAAGAGAACAAGACAAAAAATCTCTGAAAAAGAATGCTGAAAATCTGATGATAGTGTTGAAATGTTGGAAAAACACAGTAATACCCTGCTGATGGCAGAATTTTGACAAACTGAAAAAGTATCACCTCCAAAACCCCAAATTAGGGTTTGCACTTCAACTAGATGATATGTTTGATAGAAGCATAATCTAGAAAATAGAGTGGATCACTGAAAAGTAGATGTCGATACCTTTCCAACGGTATATCGTTTGTGAATTTTTGATATCGTATGCGGAAGATATGGCCTTTGGAAGATCACTGCTGTAGTAGACCTGCACAGACTAAATGGGTGCAAAAAATAAGCCCCTTCGTGCTTAGCACTCAGTCGCTGATGTGACCGTCGGTGTTTGGTTGGCAAAAAAAATAGCACCCCCAAATAGGGTGGCGGCGGAGTTGAGCAACTGGGCGGGTTTATCGACGGCGCCACTGGATGGAGCGGAGGCTTCAGTCAACCGACGGTGACAAACAACCCACGGTTGGAGACATCAGCCAGAGAACAGGGAGCGGGCATCGACGGGAGAGAAGATCCGGCCGACGGGAGGAGAGAACCGGTGATGTTGATAGTCAGCGGGGGCCGGGCAGAGGACGGCGGTCGGCGGGAGCACCGTTGGCGGAAGGATGGCCGGTAGCCGGGAGAAATGCAGGGGGCCGGATGGATGTGACAGGTCCGGCAGAAGAATGTCAGCCAGTACGTCGGACAGAACGTCAAGTACGGTGGCCGACAGGAGTACCCCCTGCAAAAAGTGAATGCAGCCAACCAATGAAAAATCTGCAGATTTTGTTTTTTAAAAAGAACAAACAAACCCCCAAAATATATATTTTTTTTTTTGAATAATGCTTAAAATAGAAAATCAAAAAAAGGAAAAAGGCCGATAGATTTTAATATAGTCTGCGGAAATAATCAAACCCTTATGCCGACGGACGAATAAATTGATGGTCGCCCAGAAAATATTTTTCTGTAAACTATAGAGAATACCCAAATAATATTTCTTTTGCCAAATATGAGCCCATTTTTTGAAATAAAAATTGCCCAATGATCTAAAATAAATTTACCATGATGGAGGACTAAAAGGGAGGATATTTTTTTCTGCAAATGTGTATGGATAGTACAAAATGCAAAAACCCTAGATATACCTCAAATGGCTGAATATGTCCAAATCGGAGCCAAACTTTCTTGATCCTGGGATGAACCTTCACTGGAATAGCTCTAGTACCATGTTGGAATGCTAGATACACAGGTTGCCATGATGAAGCTGCAAACTTCAATGGAGGACCTTTGCCAAGAAGAAATATTCACCCACACAGAAAGTATGATAATGACATTCAAAATAGAGATTCTATTATGATGATTTGGATTGATTTACAAAGTGTACATATGCCTGATTATATAGGCAAGAGCAAAACCTAAAATGCCTAAGATGTTGCCAAGTGTTCAAATCACACTACATGTGACAACATGAAACCCTAACCAACTACCTAGGGAATGATAACATGATGGAGATAAGTTCTAGAAAAGACAACTCATCTTCTAGAAGGGAATCTTATCTCAACACCATTATTAAATGATAAAAAGTAACCTAGGACTAATATGATTAATTAACCCTAAGTTAACTTATGCTAGTGTAATAATTAATTAATTAATTACACTAACAGGAAGAAGCTAATCCACATAAAGTGAGAGTGAAACATTCAATAAAGAAATTCAAAATAGCTTACACAAATTTTGTGGTTAAATTATTTTAAGCCAAAATTAATTTAAAAGATAAGAAGCATAAGGAATTTCTCACACTTGTAATTATTTCCATACCAAGGAAATGCTCAAAACATGCACAATTGTGACTTTTAATTACTTTTCCTCTTCTTGAGTTTATCAAAATAAAAATTACTCTCTACAATGTTATTTATGTTTGGTTATCTTTCCAATTAGATTGCACACTCTAATCTCTATATTTCTTAAAATTTCCAATATCATTTGAATAAAAATTAAAGTATCATAGTATAAATTAAAATTTTGTTTCTCTAATTTAACCAACATAGTTTTGTAATCAAATCCAAGGACCAACAATACAAAATTTGACACAATTATGATCATTTTGATCACCCACAAGCATAATTTTGTTTTCAAATAAAAATCAAGAATATAACAATTTATAGTGACAATGGTAATTTATCACTCACAAAACGATTAATATGGCATGTTTTTAGCAAATAAATGTTTAAATTTGCATTTTTTTTATTAAATAGAGGTGTTTTGATCATTTTTAAATAGCAAAAAAATCACTATAAAGAAAAAAATAAAATTTTGTATTGTAACTCATGTTTCCATACTATAGGTGACATTTTGATCAATTTGGATAATTTAAAAAGTTGCACTCTAAAGTGAAAAACTACGAGTCTACATGGGGAATTTCGTTCTTGCATCTCGAAGGTTGAAGTTATTCAAATTTATTGTTGGGAAAGATGTCTCAACCGTGCATTCCTAATGCTATGTATTTATTTATTAGTTTCTTCCTCACATGAGAAGTGAGGCTTCCCACTTTGAGGTAGAGCTCTTTACCATATCTTAATCATCTTGGAATGTGTGTAAGGATTTTTTAAAGAATACAATATTCTCAATATAGCCTAAAATTCAAACTTGGTATGAAGCAGTAGAATTTGGACCATGGGGATCAGGTATGATACATCTTGCATGTTGTATGATGGTTTTGCAAACCATTGTATGATTTCCTATTTTTATTTTTTGTAAATATTGAGGTGCTTGGTTTTACTTTTTATATAATGTGTTGTAGGGATGTTCTTATAGTATAAAAAATACTCCAAGATTTATTTTAGTTCTCATAAATCTTCTTATTCTTTGGATCTAATTCATTCTAATGTATTTTATCTTGTAAAGGTTCCTTCAATATCTAAATAATCATATTATGTGTCATTTATTGATTATTATTATAATACCGTGGTTTTTCTTCTCAAGAGCAAGTTTGAATTATTTAGTCTATTTAGGTAGTTTAAGACTCTATAGAAAAACCAAACTAGGAGAAACATCAAAGCGTTGAGGATTGATAACAATGATGAGTATTGTTCTACAAATTTTGGAAAACTCTATAAGGAGAATAGTATAGAAAGGCATAATAAAATACCATACACACCTCACTAGAATGGATTTGTAGAACACATGAATAGGATGTTGATGAAGAGGAACAAGATTATTCTCAATGAGGTTTTCTTGTAATAAAAATCTATTTAGATGTGGTTTTTATTGCATGCTACTTGATTAATAGGTCTCTTACATTATCAATTTTTGAGGAAACCCTTATGAATATTTGGACACTTCAAAAAATTCCTCACTTTAAAATATTTATGTATTTGGGTGTGACATATAAACATGAGCAGAGGGAGAAGTGATAAAAGTTAAATAATATAAATAAAATGTATCTTAATTGGAAAGGGTGTCAGCATAAGGGATACAATATTTGGGATCCTATGGTCAAAAAAGTTTTGTACAATCATAATGTGATATTTAGAGAGGTTGGTCCTTCTCCTATATTTTAACAACCAAAGGGGGATGGGATGTTACTCATGCAACTATAGCCTAAGATCAAGAATGTTGCACCAAATGTCAAACTAATGGCTCAAGTTGGACTAGATGAGGACAATTTAAAGAGCTCAAAGAGTTAAGAAGAAATAGAAACTCTACCTCAACCTTTGAGGAGATCGACTTGGAAAAGAAGACAACCCTTAAATACAAACCACTTGATTTTATATGTAGTTTTTCTTTTTTTTTAACACTAATAAACCTAGAATAGTTAAAGAGGCAATGATGATTGTGAGTCTTGGAGATCATTCATGAATGAGAAGATGAGTGCATTAAACAAGAAGGATTCTTGGGACATGGATTAGTTTCCTAAGGGATGAAAACCTATTGGATGTAAAGGAGATTTTAAAAAGAACTAGGTTTGGATGCTAACATTAACAAGCTAAATGAATAATTGGTTACCAAAGATTATTCTCAAGCTGAGGGAATATATTCTAGGGATAGTTTTCCCCAAATTTTACATCTATTAGAATGCATTTAGCTTGTGATGTTTATTGTTAACCTAAAATTAAATAAATACATATCAAGAAATCCTTATTATAAAGTGATATGGAGGAGGATGTTTTCATTTCATTACCAAAGAACTAACTTGAAAATGGTAAGGGAATTTTAGTTTTCCAATCGAAGAAATCTCTCTATAGTTTAAAATAGTCTTCAAGAATGTGGTATAAAAGTTTTTTTCTTATGTTTTGGAGTTAGGGTTTATCAAGTTTAATTAAAACCATTGTATTTATTATAAATAGAGTGGTAATTTTTTTATCATTATCATGTTGTATGTTGATAATATGTTGATATTTGGTAATGATAAGGAAATGATTAGAGACTTGAAATATCAACTCTTTATAGTAAAAATTGAAATTGTTTAATAGGAATAATGGGAAATGAAACTGAAGACAAATTAAGCATGTTATTATGTCAAGTGGGATTGTTTGAGTTGTAAACAGTTAAAAAATAAAATTATACTTGCTCGTTTTGGTATGTTTACTAACAATTTTGAGATTTTTAAAGCATTTAGAACATATCTAGTGACTCTAACTTTTGGTTTTCAAGAAGACAGTATATAAACAGCATATGAGAAGAGTCAAAACTTGAGGAGGTGTAGCCCCTTTTGAATATCTACAACTTTATCCACCTAGGAGAAAAGGAATAACATTGCAAAGGAGCCCAACTTTCTCAAGAAGGGTTTATTCTACACCTCCCTACGGGAAGGGTATCTTCTCATATCCTAGTAAATCAGTCACCTTTGGTTCCTATGGCATCACAAAGGAACCATAGTTTTGTTCATTTCAATCAAGGTAGCCCACTAAATTTAAAACAACATGATGACATTCCCATGGCATCCTTGGAAAGTGTGCCATTTTACACTAGTGAAGATCATACTACACCAAATGAGCACATAAAAGATGTGGCTACACTTTTTGTAGTACACCATATCACTGAAGAGAATGTTGTAGCGATATTGTTGGGAACATACTTCAAAGGTAAGGTATTACAATGGTTCAAGGGTTGAAAGTGAACTCAATAGGCACTTGGGACTAGCTGGGAGAACACCTTTCTAAGAATTTTGAAGACAAATCAAACCATTTGGATTTGGTGGAACAATTGACCACCATCCAGAGGGCTCCTCTCAGCAAATGATGGATTTCAATCTATGCTTTCAAAGGACTTGGGATAGAATCCCATTGCTAGTAAGACCTTAACCCAACAAGCTTTCTTATATTTTTTTAGGGCTTTTAATAGTGATATTTTGGTAATGGTACAATCTATGGGTTTAGAGATTCGAATAGCCTCATTCAAGTTGGAAAAATTACACCAAGACCTCCAATGCCCATTTTCTTGAAATCTAGTCAGATATGCCTATGCAAGTGCCACAAATAGCCCCAATACCAGTTGTTCCTACTCAAGCAAAAATTTTCCCAACCCAATATTTTGAGTTGCAAAAGATAAAAGGCCTTTTCCAAATATTTCAAAATGAGTTGGTTAATATTAATAAGTAGCAATTTCAGAATTACAAACCTTACCAACCCCAAAACCAAGCACAAGGCCAACCAAATCAAGCAAATAGGATACCCTATCATGAAAATAACCAAGGCCCAAAACAAGCCCTTAACCCAAGGCCTATTCTTCCATATAACCCAAATGTGCTAAGCTCATCTAGAGAGATAGTTCTTGTCCAAAAGAACCTTGCTCAAGATTATGAGTGGTAATCCCCTTGTTATCAGCCCCATAACTAGTTTACGTGTTCAAATGGGGCAATTAACCAAACCTTGATGGTACAAAATGTGTCTAGCTTATAGCCAAATACACCTAATGAAACACTCTCACAATAGAAAGAACCTCCTCCATGTGACACTAGACTTCTAAATTGGCAAGGAGGCGAATTTTGAGGAGTTACCCGGGACTATTCTTTTATAGCAGCCAACACAAGAGAGAAAAAGAGGGTTGTTGAGATGGGATAACCAACAAATAAGGAGCCTTATCAAGCCCCTAGAGTGAACCAAGAGGTTGTTGTCCCATCTACATCTCATGTAGCACATATCATGGAGAGAATTCGTCAAGGCACCACCAAAAAATAACAGGAATTATTCCCAACCAACACACTTGCAAGGAGATATTAGTGTTACGAAGGCTCGTGAAAAGGTAATCATTGCTCCTTTTAACATAATTGAGCATACAAAGAAATAAAATTTTAGTATGTATATATGGGACTCTTTGTTTATCTAGGACAAAGGGATTTGTTGCAAGATGCCTTATCAAATTTGAGTTTGGAAAATTGCAGATATGTTGGGTTTGGGATATCAATCTCTTGCAAAAGGGTACTTCAACTTGAGTGGGCAACCATCAATACTGTAGGAGTTATTAATAATTTTAATTACATTGCATGCATGTCCTAAATTTTCCATTCCACATGATGTTTATGTGATTAACTTTCCACCTTACTTTATTCTTTGTCTTTAGAGGATTTCACTACTAAAATAGGTGGCTATCTATCTTCAAATTGGTCAATATGTTGTTTAGGACAAGATATGGAACCAAAGTGACCATTAAATATGAGTACATTGAAAAATATCACATAGAATAATATGTTCCTTGTGTTGCCAATGTTAATTGTGCTATTTTTTACCATGATGAGCATAGCATTGTCCAAGAGCCAAGCACCCAAACTAAGAGTATCCTAGACATTCTATTGGATGAGTGAGCAACTAAAAAAATTAAGTTTATCCAAATAATTTTTTTGAAGAGGTAGGCCTAGGTGTTTACATGATTCATGAACAAGATTCTTTCATTCCTAACCTTGAAAAGAAGGATGAACAACAACATAAACAGTAGCAAAACGAAATTTGGAAGATTTTTTTTATGGTTCAATAAGTAAACATGGAGTTGGTGAAGGTTTTATGCTTGTATCTCCACAATGTGAAAATTATTATTTAGCTTTTTGTTTTTTCTTTTAGACATACTAATAATATAACTAAGTATGAAGGTCTTATATAGGGTTTGGAATGGGCAAGGAAAAGGAAAATAAGCTGCCTAGCTACAAGTGTTTGGTGATAGTGAGCTGATTGTGAAACACGTAAGAGGCTTGCATGTGACCAAAAATGACTTTCTTAAGTCTTATAAGCATAGGGTATAGGATATGATAGAAGAATTTTATACTTTTAATATGTTGTCCATACCTAGAAATCAGAATAAACATGCCAATAGGTTGGATGTTGTATGTGCACAATTTGATATTCCAAATGATATTAAAAAGGATAAGGCACAATAGTATGTTAAGGTAGTAGCAAGGCCATCTATTCCTAACAATAATGTCAATTGGAAATTATTTGAAAGTGATGAACACGTGCTTAATTTTTTTCTTGAGGAAGTTGAGTTTTCAGCTCGAAATCGAGAAAAATTACAACAGTATGGTGACCAGGTTATACAGCTTATAAAAAAGTTACCAAAGGGTTTGGTCACCTTAGAGTCCATTTTTCAGTTCAGATGATCAGCTTAAAAATGGAAAAACCAACATTCATATCAATCAAGAGTACTATGAAGAGGTGGAAACTTTCAAAGGTAAGCTTATTAAGATTGGTAAGTTTTATTCTCAAGAGGATATCAAAGCTTTTGTTTCACTTTGTCAAGAGTTTCATGATATTTTTGCTTGGAAATATTCTAATTTGAAAGGTTTTCACCCCAAGATTTCCCAACATACCATTGAGCTTGAGCCACATGCAAAACCAGTAAGGCAAAAACAAATGCCTTTGAATCCCAAACTTGAGCCACTCATGAAAAAGGAACTGAATAAGCTAATTGAGGGTAATATCATTTTTCCAATCAATCACACCTCATGGGTTTTCAATCGTGTTCCTGTTAGGAAGAAAAATGGGGAGATAAGACTTTGTGTTGAATTTAGGGACTTGAAGAGGGATTCACTCAAAGAACATTACCTGCTTCCCTTTATGGAATAAATTCTACAAGTGATTGCAAGTTCAAAGAGGATTTCTCTACTTGATGGTTATTCTGGGTATAACCAAGTGCTAGTGAAAGATGATGACTAGTATAAGACAACCTTCACTACCAAGTGGGGAATAAACAAGACAATGCCCTTTGGTTTGTCCAATGCTAGTGTAACTTTTCAAAGGGAAATGGACATGGCTTTCCAAGGGTTAATTTACAAGTTGGTTTTGATTTATCTTGATGACATTACTATTTTTTAAAGAATGCTAATGAACACCTTTCTCATTTAAGGCAAGTGTTTGATAGGTGTAGGGAGTATGGCATATCCCTTAACCCCAAAAAGTGCATATTTTTTGTCCATGAAGGTAAGCTCCTTGGACATGTGATCTCAAGACATGGAGTTACCATTGATCTTGAAAGAGTAACTACCATTCTTGCTTTACATTTGCCTAGTCATAAAAGGGGCTACAAAGTTTCCTTTGTAGAATCAATTTCATAAGGAGGTTTATACCTAATGTAGCCAATCCTTTGAAGCCTCTAACTAAAATATTGAAGAAGAATGTGAGTTTCAGTTGGTGAAGAGAAGGAAATGTAAATAGATTTTGGTATCACCTAGGGTTCTCTAACACTTCTAGGGTTTTTCACCTAAAAGGAGAGAGAGATACCAGAATGGCAATGTTCACATTCAAGACCAATGCAAGTATGATGTAAATATGTCTAAATGCTGGAAATTGATGAAAAAGACTAAGTACTAATGTGAAACCTAGAAAATCCTCTTTGCTTGAAAACACATTGTGATATGTAGAGAGATTGATTGATTGCGATGTAGAACAAGATAAAAGGGGTAAATAGAAAGAGTGCACATGGAAAAAAATAGAGGCAGGAGTGGAGACTAGAAATTCCCTTGGAATTCTATAAAATATGATTTTTAAGCTTGACGAGACACTTGTACCAAACTGGGCGACTTAGTCCAGTTTTGGGAAAAATTTGGAAAACTGCATAGAGGCCGTTTCAACCAAAAGGGTATCTGGATCTGCAGAAATCTCTAAAAAACTTGCACAGTGGGACTAAGTCACCATAACTGGGGGAAGTGTCCACTTCATCCTTTTTGGAAATTCGAAAGGGGAATCTGTAGTCCTTGGTCTACACTTCTACTCTTGGTAATTTTTTGAATCTAAAACTATAGATCTTGGCCTGTAGGTGTTCTCCAAGCCTCTTTTAGGGTTTTGACCACCTTGAAGAGCTTTGACAAGTTGTTGACAACACTTCACACTTTTCTCTTTGATAAATCTGCAAACAAGAACTTGCCATGAAGATAGATCTTTAGTTGTTACAACAAATGGTTGAAGATTCAACCTTTGAATGCTTGCTTGATGACTTAGAATGTCAAAGCCCTAGCTTGCTTGAGAAGAATGAAAGATGAGTGATTGAGAAGAATGAATTGTTGAGAGAGTTAGAGTGTAGAAGATTGTAAAATGAGTGGAAAACCCTTTATTTATAAATGATTTTCCTCAATTCCCAAAAATAACACAGCACAGGCTGACCTTAGGGTTTAGGAGACAATATCCTGCCAGAATTTTGGATTAAATTTGATTTTTATGCCAAATGGGACTAATTCGCCCAAGGTGGCGACTTAGTCCACTTGGGCCATATTAACATAAGAAAGGGTCAATTTATTGATGAAAAGCCTAGGAAAGTGTGAGATTTTGTTACAACTCCTTACAACACTTTGAAATAAGTCTTGGTAAATGATAAAGAGATGTTGTTTAAGTGAATTATAATGAAAAGGATCCTAGAAAAGTGTGAAAGTGGGTTACAACACTTCACAACACTTTTACAAGACACCATAGAATTCTTATTGATTTATAAGGGTTCAAGACCTAATGTAAATGTGTTGGTCACATTACTACATTAAATCCAAGCTAAACTAGGCCAAAACCACAAGAAAAGGCCCAAATGAAAAAGGATACTTTTTTCTACATTACATTTAGCCGCCACTTTAGTGAGAGGATGAACTTGCTTCAAACTCACAATAAAGTAGTCATTCAAGAGAAGGGTACAATTGTACTAATATGTATGACAAAGGATGACAAAGATCAAAGGAGATAGTGCAAGCCCCCAGGATCTAAGATCCTAAGTCAAACCAACATAAGCGCAAAAGGATACACACAAGGTGAATGATTTGTAGCAAAACAAGATACATGATCATGCAGTGACAAGAACTAAAGCAAGAATGAGAAAAAATTTGGATCAAGCTTCAACCATTTGTCCAGCTAGTTGTGGATCAGATCTAGGTTATTTGTCTAAAAATGCCTACTCACTCTGAGGCGACGGAACTCTTGGCTATCCATCGAGTGAGAAGTCCAAAAAGGTGAGAAACATACACTCATGGATGGTATGCACTCACACACATGCAAGTGGCTATGGGGAAATTCATGTCACTGGTTGGGCTTCCCGCTTAACCATACCAAACTTATACCTCCTGATAACTTTAACAAGGCGCCACAAAAGAAAATGACTTTTGTAAGTGATTTTTGAAATGTAAAAATGGTGTAAGGAATGTTCAAAGGGATTTTGCTTAGTTCATGCAAGGTCTCATATTAAGGAACATCATGCATAATGTCTCCAAGAGAGGAAAAGTGCAACTGGTCTCATCTTGTTTGTAAGAGAGGACAAGTGCAATGTCTCATCCTGAGCAACATTGTACCTAATGTTTCCAAGAGAGGGAATCGCAAGAAAAATAAAATCACATAATGAAATGTGAGTGTCGATGTATGCCCCCACTTTAAAGTGGTTGGTAACACCATTGTTGTAAGAAATTGCTTTAAAGTAGAAGAGGAAGACACGAGAGCTTGTTCGAAAAGCCCTATGCAAAGATATGTTTTTGCAAAGCTACAACATGAAAAGGGGTAGTATGTCACATGCGAGTCAACTTAAGACATGTCATCCACATCCCAAGCTTGGTCTTATATATTCATGAAAGGTTAATGACTAGCCAAAAGAGACAACAACAAGTGACATACGAGGACAAGGCTAACTAACCCCTTGTCCCCACTTAGTGCAGGACAAGAGTGAGCCAAAAGGAGTGATGAGATGTGAGGTAGAGTGAAAATCAGTATCGATTAGAGGAATCAAGTGCTCCCACATAAGGGAGAGTACCAAACTCTTTAAGATGTTGGATTTTACTACTCAAGGCCTTACATTCATTAGTAGAATGACCATGGATTCTGTGATAGGCGCAAAAGTAATTCTTGTAATAGAATTTATTTTGAGTTTTTGGAGGAAGGGATATCAAGTGATCTTGGAGAAGTCTCAACAAGATACCCTCTTGATCAAAGGTAGAAGGTGGTCTTCTATCTTGTGACAAAGATGTCTCTTGCTTAGTACAAGATGTCATACCTACGCAAGGCACTATAGATTGTGAGATTTTGTATGTTCCCTTAGAGGAGTGTGTAAAATTCAAATAATTAGTCTGGTGCGAGATGACATTGACATTAAGCAAAGACTTCTTTGTTTGTTTCATGTTTTGCAAAGTATCACTTTTGAGGCCACTAGTGTCCATCAGTTTAGGATGCACTAGTATTAAGGTTGGTTTAGAAGGGTTGTTTGGGATTGTGTGGATGTGAGGTGAAGGCTTGGTGATTTCAATCAAAGTACAATAACCAAGACCATGATTTTTTGCTTGCATGTTAGGATCGATAGGGTTGTGGATACCTTGTTTGTTAGCACAACATCCTTTTCCACTATAGCCAAGTTGTTTCATAGCTTTTGGATCTGGTGGCTGATGGTGATTAAGTTCATCAAATTTTGTTGTGTAAGTTGTTATCTTTTGTTCTAAGGTGGTTGAGGTGGATGCTTTTGAAGGGTCCTCTAAGTTTTGCATTGAAAAAATTGTTTTTCCCTTTGTAGAGTCTTTGTTTGTGATCTTGTATTTTCCTAGTAAAGGAGGTGTGAAGTCTAAGGAACCCCAATCACCGTCTAAGGGCATTTGTTATATGGGTTCCACTTATGTTGTTGGTGTCAATGTGTCCAAGGGAGAGTCTTTGTTTTTCTCAAGTTGTAAGACACTGTAAGGTTTAGGATCGACATCAAGCGTGCACTTTGTTGTTGTAGATGTATTTCATTTTATGATGAAGAGTGGAAGGCACCCCATTTATTGCATGAATCCACGACATGCCTAAAAGAAGATTATATGAAAGTTCCTGAGGTATAACATGGATTGGTGTTTCCAATGTGGCCATTCCAACTGTAAGAGGTAAAGTAACCACACTGAGTGGTTTCTTTGCGGCGTTGTCAAATCCTCTAATAGATAAAGAATTGGGTTTAATGTTTCATCAATCAATGCCAAGTCTATCTAGAAGGACCACACTACACACATTAAGTGCAGAGCCGATATATAAGAGTTCTCTTGATCCCTTTTCTTTTGTATTGAGCTATGATCATGAAAGCATCATCTTTTTTTTGCGCTTCCAAAGGAGGGAGCTCACTTTAGTGAAAAACAATATAAATAATATTTTTCCTTGAATTATAGTTGCTATGTCATTTGGTTGCACATTAGAAGGGATAGGAACTTGTTGTGATAGTGAGGGGAGGCTTGAATAAGATCCTATAATGATATCTTAGCAGGAGTATTTCTTAGTTGTTCAACAAGATCATACTCCTTAATGAGTGAATTTAATTGAGGATCTTGAGGTAAGATTGGATTAGGTAAAGGTAAAGGTAAAGGTGTCGAAGTTGGTTGGTGTGGTTGCAAATTATTTATAGTGTAATGTGTGTGAGCAATGGTATTATAAATCAGCTTCCGTGACACATTATTGTTAGGTGGGTAAAGGATAAGTTCAGGTTTGCTTGGAGTTTGTTGTTTGTTTGAAGGGGGGTAAAGAATAAGTTGAGGTTGAATAATATTAACATCCTTGAGTGAGTGAGAGGCTAAGGGTTTCTCTTAATGTGCTTCTAAGGATACAATATTATTATTGTGATTGTTAGCCTTATTGTGTGTCATGATATCCTCCCTAGGAGGAAGGGTTTTAGGAGAACTACAAACCAACTACTCTTGAAAATAAAAGGTTGGTTCTTCTAAAATGACTTCATCACAAGTAGTGTAATGATCAATGGTTGAATTGTCTTGTGCCATAAGTTTTTCTCTAGGTGAAGGGGGACAACTAAGATTCTCATGACCTTCATCGATTGTGTTTTCTAACAACAAAGTATTGTCTTCACAACTAGTAGAAATACTAGGAGAAGAACAAATGTTATTGGCATGATTAGCGATGTTTGTGTTGTCTTATTTATTAGTGTCTTGTCCACTAAGAGATGTAAGAGGAGAGAAACAACTAGAATTATCAAAACTCTCATTGATTGGTTCTTCTAACACCAAAATCTCTTCATCACCAAGAGGAGAGAGATTAGGAGAAGAACAAATATGATCATTAGGAATGTCCAAAGTTATATCCTTTGTCACTAAAAAATTCTCATAGGGAGGTGATAAGAAATGTTTCTTATCATGTCTAGATATGTAAGACACTAGCATTGTTTGAACAAAAATGAAAAGTACATGTAACCATTTCATGCAATGTTTAAGCAATATAAACAATGTATATCCAAAGATACAAAACATTTTTATCCAATATATGCTAAGCTTTAAGAAAGAAAATAATGTGCATGCAAGAATGAAAAGCATGTTTATCAAACTTATGCAAAAGTTTTATGAATAGAAACATTGTGTAAGCAAAAGTGAAAAGTACTTTTGTCAATCTGATGCAAAATTTTAGAAATGTGAGCATTTTTAGATCTAATGATGAAATGATTTCAAGAATGAACACCCTAAATTGATGTTTTTGAGCTAAAAGCATAAAAACAATGTTCCCAAAACTTTCCAGACTTATAGTATATGATACTAGGAGGCTAAGAAAGAACAAAAATCAGGTTTATGGTGTTGTAATAGATGGTGAAAAATCTGGATAGGGACTAAGTTGCCCAGAATGGTGAATTAGTCCTAGTTAGGGTTTTTTCAAAATTTCTAGAAATTTGCAACTGGTTTGGATGGTTTTGATGTTAGATGACTAGAAGAGGAAAGATAGATACATGTTTTGTATGATTATTGATGATTTGAGATGCAAAAATGCAAAGTATAAACACTTTCATTAATGCAAAAATGTGAAACCCTAGAATGCAAATTAACTAATGCAAAATGCTATGCCAACAAAATCTAGGGTGATAAGAGACTCCAAATCAGAAAAGGTCTTCGAAATTCAGGTTCACCAAAATGTAAAATAGATTTTGGTACCACCTAGGGTTCTCTAACACTTCTAGGGTTTTTCACCTAAAAGGAGAGAGGGATACCAAAATGGCAATGTTCACATTCAAGACTAATGCAAGTATGATGTAAATATTTCTACATGCAATGATCTAAATGCTGGAAATTGATGAAAGAGACTAAGTACTAATGGGAAACCTAGACAATTCTCTTTGCTTGAAAACACATTGTGATATGTATCTAGAGAGATGGATTAATTGCAATGTAGATCAAGATAAAAGGGGTAAATAGAAAGAGTGCACCTGGAAAATGATAGAGGATGGAGTGAAGACTAGAAATGCCCTTGGAATTTTGCAAAATCTATTTTTTAAGCCTTGCGGGACACTTGTGCCAAACTGGGCGACTTAGTCCAGTTTCGAGAAAATTCTAGAAAACTGCATCGAGGCCTATTTCAACCAAAAGGGTATCTAGATCTGTAGAAATCTTTGAAAAAATTGCACAGTGGGACTAAGTCGCCACAACTAGGGGAAGTTTCCACTTTGTCTTTTCTGAAAATTCGAAAGGGGAATCTGTAGCCCTCGGTCTGCACTTCTGCTCCTAGTAATTTTCCAGAGATCTAAAACTGTAGAACTCGGCTTGTAGGTGTTCTCCAAGCCTCTTTTAGGTTTTTGACCACCTTGAAGAGCTTTGACAAGTTGTTGACAACACTTCACAATTTTCTCTTTGATAAATCTGTAGACAAGACCTTGCCATGAAGATAGATCTTGAGTTGTTGCAACAAATGGTTAAAGATTCAACCCTTGAATGCTTGTTTGATGACTTAGAATGCCAAAACCCTAGCTTGCTTGAGAAGAATGAAAGATGAGTGATTGAGAAGAATGAATTGTTGAGAGAGTTAGATTGTATAATATTGTAAAATGAGGGGAAAACCCTTTATTTATACATGATTTTCCCCAATTTCCTGAAAATAACACATCACAGGCTAACCTTAGGGTTTAGGAGACAATATCCTGCTAAAATTTTGGATTAAATTTTATTTTTATGCCAAATGGGACTAAGTCGCCCAAAGTGGTGACATAGTCCACTCTTTGGGCGACTTAGTCCCATTGGGAAATTTTAAGTGGATGTCGAGAATTAAAAGGTAATTAATGTTGTTTAATGGGATTGTCTTTCGAAACACACTTAAGTAGGGCCTATAAGTGCATTAAGGGGCCATTTTAACATAAGAAAGCGTCAATTTATTGATGACAAGCCTAGGAAAGTGTGAGATTTTGTTACAACTCCTTACAACACTTTGAAATAAGGCTTGGTAAGTGATAAAGAGAGGTTGTTTAAGTGAATTATAATGAAAAGAGTCCTAGAAAAGTGTGAAAGTGGGTTACAACACTTCACAACACTTTTACAAGACACCATACAATTCTTATTGAATTGTAAGGGTTAAAGACCTATTATGAATGTGTTGGTCACATTACTACATTAAAACCAAGCAAAACTAGGGCAAAAGCCACAAGAAAAGGCCCAAATGAGCGTGAAAAAGAATACTTTTTTCTATGTTATAGGAAAAAATATTTTTGAGGCCATCAAAGAAGCATTAACAACAACACCTACATTTGTAAATACTAACTTTGTCAAATATTTCATCTTTTATGCCTTTGGTAGCTAGATGACATCTCTGCTATGTTAATATAGAAAAAAAAGATGATGGTTTAGAGCAGTGAATATCTTTTCTCAGTCAAGGCCTAGAAGGTTATGAGAAAAGGTATTATTTTGTTGAGAAACATGTGCTTGTTGTGATTAGAAGTCTCAAAAAAATTGTCATTTGCTTTCCAATAAAAGGATTCAATTGATGGTTGCCCACCCAGGTGTTAAAGATTTTTTGTTGAGTAAAGATTTAAGTGACAAGAGGGTTGGGTGGATCACAAAATTGATGGAATACGATGTGGAAATTAAATATACAAAGCTAGTAAGAGGTAAGTGATTGTGTGGAAAACTAGTTGTTGGATTAGAAAGTGATGAAGAAACCCAAGAAGAAGTTTTCCTCATGACAAGTGATGAGACACAAATTACTGCACCATCATTGGATACTAGTTGGACAAATGAAATGGTCCATTATCTTCAAACTGGTGAGTGTATCAAAGAGCTAAACAGTGCCAAAAGGAGGTTTTTAAGACTTCAAGCAATCTCTTACATCCTCTTGAAAGGTGTTTTTTTTAGAAAGGATTATAATGGTGTCCTCTTGAGATGTGTAGAATCTATTCAAATTGATAAAATATTGCACAAGTTCCATGATGGACCAGTTGGTGGTCATTTTTCTCCAACAATCATAGCTTGGAAGATTATGAGGGCTGGGTATTGGCCAAGCCTCTTCAAAGATACCCATGCATGAGCAAGGAAATGTGTCAAATGTACAATGTTTGTAGGAAAAGAAAGGTTGCTAGGTCTTCCTTTGAAGCCCATACAAGTTGAACAACCCTTTATGAAGTGGGGTATTGAGTTCAATGGGACCATACATCCTCCATCTAGTGTTCGCTAGAAGTGGATTTGGACTACCATAAATTATTTCACAAGGTGGATGAAGATTACAACCCTCAAAGAAGCAACTAAAAGAGCTATTTTGAGCTTTTACGAGGAGACGGTAACAAGGTTTAGAGTTCCTAAATCTATTATCTTAGACAATGCTTTGGTTTTCATTGGTACAAGAAATTAGTGAGTGGGTTGTAAAACAAGGTATATTCTTGAGTACTTCATCAAATTTTACCCTCAAGGAAGTGGTTTGGCTAAGTCTACAAACAAGAATTTGATCAAGATCATTAAGAGAACCATGGAAGATAACCAAAGAACATGGCACACCAAGTTAAAATTCACTCTTTGGGTGGACAGGATAACTCCAAAAAGGGAAATAGACAACTCGCCATATGTGTTGGTCTATGGGAAGGAAGCAAGGTTTCCTTTGCCCATTGAACTTCCAACACTTGACATAGACAATCAGCTTGAGATGCTTGAAGAAGAAGAGTCCATGGCACTTAGATATGCATAGTTGTTGGAGCTTGAGGAAGCAAGAGACACGGCCATGAAAACCATGGAACTCCACCAAGGCCAAGTGAAGAAATCTTTTGACAAGGAGGAAACACTAAGGGTGTTCAATTAAGGAGATGTAGTGTTCAAGTGGGATGAACTTAAGAGCAGGCCTGAGAAACACATGAACTTTGATGCAATGTGGAGTGTTCCTTTCATCATTGTGGAGTGCAAACATCACAATGCCTTTTAGTTGTCTAAATTGGATGGAGAGATACTTCCTATCCCAGTCAATGGGATATACCTCAAACTATGCTTTTGAGGTATGTTTCTATTTTTGTACATGCTAGCCTAGGTGTCTTTGGGTAAATAAATTTTGTTGCATATAGGTTCTATGTGTTTTATAATTCCTCCAAGTGTTGATGCATAGTGAGTTAGTTAGTTTCAGTCATGTTTTGTGCCTTCTTAGGTAGGTTTGGGTAGGTTTGAAGGTTTCAAACGTTGTATGGAGTGCTATAACAGTGTTCAAGGTTTGATTTTAGCATGTTTTCCAATATCTTTCATGACTCATATGCCCAATAAACTATATAAGGTAGTTGTTCATGAATTTTTAGCAAGAAAAACATGCATCAGAGGTTTTTCTAGCATTGATAAATCCACATTCATTCTTGGCATCGAGTGGCATGGTGAATTTATGACCTAGCTCATGGACAATTGCATGCAAGCTACAAAATTTAAGAATCCTCACAGGAATTTTCTAGGTGTTCAAATGATTCAGGTTTCAAGTCATACATGTGGAAGATTAAAAGGAATGATAGGTCTTTCTATTCATTAAAAACCCATCACTTTAAAGAGGAGATGTGCATGATCTTTAATGTACATTTTTTGGGATCACTTATGTATATTCACTAGAACCTTGGTAGGCATCGAGGCTAGATAGTGATGACATTAGGGAAGTTATGTGACACTATTTTCAAGGTTTTATTTGATATTAAGTATTAAACCATTATAATTTTCTCATTCCAAATCATTTTTTTTATGGTTTTCTCAACAAATTTTATCTTTGAAGTTATTGTTATCATTGTTTATTGAAATCCTATGAGATTTGGATGTAGTTGTGATTACCAATTTAGATAGGAGATTGCATATTTAGATCTTTAAACCTGTGTGCTAAAGTCCATGTAATTATGTTATGTTTTTAGATTTTAAGGAAAAAGCTATCATTCTATGTTTGTTGTTGTTTTTATGAAGAAGATACAATATGGTTGATAAATAAAAGGTTGTGTATCAAAAACCTGAAGTATGGAGACACAAGGTAGTGAAAACTTAGAATGAAAGGTCACAGTGCTCTCAAGGAATGAAGAAAACTACTTTAGCTACTTTATCTATATGTTTTTTGGACATGGTTTCCCATGGAAGCCAAAGTTGTGGTTGCTAATGTGTCTACATAAAAGGTAGTTGCAATAGATATGGCTATGGTTTAAAGCATGTATTTTTGTCCCAAAGTGAACAAATCACTTACAACATTCCAAGAGAGAACACTCATAAATTCTAAAGGCTTTAAGTAAGGCTTTTTGGAAATTAAAAATATAAAATTCATTCACTATTACAATCAGATTCTTGATTTCAAAAGTAGACCTTTATTTATTCAATAGAAAATCTTCATTCATTCTAGAAGAGTAGCTTTCAGGACAAATAAAGGTGAAGTATGAAAGGGAAAACAGATCTATAAGGTTCCATGATAGTGGGTGTTCTGATTGGTTTGTGGAGAAAATGCATGCCTAGTAATAGTGGCCAAAACATAGTGTTTGTTGAGTTGACAGTGATTGTACTAAGGAAGGCAATGATTGTTGATTCAAGAGGGAAGAGCACCAGGAAGTCGTGATAATTGTTAATCATGACATATCATTTGCATGACCTTGAAGAAGATGTATAGTGTGTTAAGCCTCTTCATGATGAATAGATCACGGGCTAAGTGTAGCAAATGTATGATAAATGTTCTTAGTGTTTGATACTCCATGATATTCCTAGAAGTCATAGTAAGAAGATTATGCAAAGGTGAATACTTCATGACAATCCAACTGAATACTTCATGATAGTCTAAGGAGATAGTGGTTTCAAGGATGATAGTTAATGTTATGAGTGAAAAAGTGTGAAATAGTTTCAATGTGAGAATAGAGTGATGGTAGTGAATGGTGGTTGCCTTTGTCCCAGGTAGTGTACAATCTCAGAGGTCAAAAGATATGACTACAGGGTAGTGAAGGATAAAAATGCTCATGATTTTTATAAGAAATGTGAACAAAAGGGATAGTGAGATTGGTGAATCTTATCAAGGCTAGTGTCATGAAATCACATAATTGAAGATAAAAAATAAACAGTGGTGCTAGAAAATGTAGTCACATGGAAAACAAGACCCAAAATTCAACATGAAGGAGGTATCTTTGGCTATTGAAGCATGGTGTAGATATTCCAATTGATATATTGATTGATTTGATAAAACTATACCTTATTCTTCAACAAAGTCAATAAAAATTAGTGCCTTCAAGTGAGATTACAAATCTAGCCATGAAGAGGTTGTAATGGCTAATTAAAAGTGTTTTGAATCTCAGATGCCTTATGTGGAAATGGTTACAAAGAATGTTGTCTTATTATTAATAGGGAAATACCTTAGTTATTAAGAGGATAGTTTGGTACTAAGTGCATAGCTAAATCATTCACAAAAACAATGTTCTCTCGTAATATAACATAGTTTTATTTAGCGCAAGGGAGTTGGATGAAAGTCATATGACTTTTGGATAGACATATGCAATAGGACTATCATAAGGAAAGAGGTTTGCAAGAGGAGATCACAAAGATAGAGGTAGAAAGCACTAAAACACTAAGGGAAGGGTTCTTAGATAATGCTCCAAACTACTCTAGCCACATGGTTGACATTATCATTCTCATATGATGCATGGAGACATATTGGATGAGACAAATAATAACATCAAGGTAGTCCTAATTGTGAACTCGATAATAGAAAAGTCATTTGACAAAGGACAAATGGGGCTACAAAAAAAGCATAGTGATAGTTTTAAGCTATAGTCCTTTATGCTATTTTTAAAGGTGATAGTCTTAATGAAAATGATTTTGAAATAATAGAAATGATTCAAAGAAATGAAATACCTAGGGTATCGGCCTAATTCATAGAGATTTTATTCTTTGGTACATGGTTATTGCACTTTAGGAGTTTATAAAGATCTTGGTAGATGAATATTGTGTTTCAAATGACAAGGGTCAAATTACCAAATCAAATTGACAATGCATAGTGAAGGTCTCATGATACGTCAAAAGACAGTGTGATAGTCCTTATACATAATGAATGAATAAGTGACTAGTCTAAAGATGAAAGTTGATAGTTAAAGTTATGACAACCCTTGTCCTTGTGATTTATAATATGAGACATGAATAATTTTTGTGATCAAGGCTATAAGGAAAATCATAGTCTTTATGCCTTGAATGAGGACCCCAAAATAATGGTTAAAGGCTATGAGTCCTTGATAGATGGTGAGTTTTATTGAGAGGCCTCAAGATAGTGACTTGTGACCTTGAATGTGACCTTTGATCAAGTGGTTGGTGACAGTAATGAAAAAATCTTGTACAAGTGACTTTAATTGTGTATTGTGACTATATTCATGATAATGATAGTCAGTGTATATGATATAGTGTCATAACATAGCATGCATAAGAGTATGTAGGAAAATACTAGGAAAAAAATATAGAAACTTGGCAAGGCTTAAGGAATCAGTCCTATAGCTCTAAAATATGAATCAAAGATGGCTAGTATTAGGGTCTAAGGGCCATGACTATGGTAGTGTATCAAATGAACTCATGACTACAAATGGTGGATAAAGAAATCCTTGAACATGTGGAAAACTTTCCCTTGAAGCTCTTCTACGCCCTTCAAAAGGAACCTATTTCATCTCAAACTCATTTCACATGTGCCCTATCATTATGTAAATGATGTTGGAGTTGGTAGTTTGAATGAATTAATGCTAGAGGTGGTAGCATCATGAACAATTATGAGCAGTTGAAGAGATATAGGGGACAATTTGGGTGACCTAGAGACCAACTTGAAGGAATATAGGAGCAATTGCAGATATCTAGGATCTAACAAAAATCAAAAAGGTTAACTTCTCCCTTGTTCAATGCCACTTTAGATTTTTTATAGCTTTGATCCTTGGAAAACATTTTTTTAGGTTCCCAAAAGGGTTTTTGACCTATTCAAACACATGTACACATTTCAGTTATCTATTGTAACAAATTGCTAAGGATTTGGAAGGGCTTGTATGCTAAATAGTACAACTTGTTTCATTCTTAGTTCTTACAATTTTGAAACAACATTGTAAACTTGCAAAGGTTTCTTTTTTTCTTACTATGCATTGTAATTCAAATTTTTAGTCTTGAGATTGAAGATAAAAGATTGTAATGCTCTATTTCAAAGGACTTTTCAATAAAAAATACATTTCTAGACTTGTTTTGCTATAAGGAACACCTACTATCAATAAAGTTGAGCATTTTTATCCTTCAAAAAATTTATTCCCATTATGTATGTGAGGTAATTGATGTCATTTTTTTAATTTCCATATGTAAATCTTTGAATGAATGTGTTATTTTTATCATTTTTCAAGTAGAAAGGATATATTTGTGTAGGCCATTGCTTGTGTCACTATTTAAACATATATTAGTTGTGAAGAATACTACTTCTCTTCTAAAATTGCAAAAAATATAGGCCTTTGTATGAAACACTGATACATACACATGCCAAAAGTTTTTGATTCAGGTAAACACGGGTTTTGAAGGGACTCGAAACCCTTTACAATAAAAAACAAAGCTGCAAAAATAACAGCTTGCAACCAACCCCCAAACAAGACCCGTCAAGATTTACATTTAGTACTCTTGTGGGTATGGAGAGTCATGTCAAAAGAAGGCCTAGAGAATTTAGCTTTCTTTCCCTTAACAATAATCTAGCCTTCCTCCACTTGCATTGCCATATCATGCCAAGTAAGCTCATAATTTTCCCGAGGTATGCCTGCAGCCACTGACTCAGAGATTTCATCATTACTCCTTCGTGCAGGCAAAAACTTATTTGAAAAGCCACCAAAAGTGATAGTAGGAGCGTTATCACCAGAAATGGCTACTTGAGACCCAATCTCTCACTCTTTAGGGGTTACAAAATGATAATCTTGTACAACATCAACAACCCCATCATTTGAGACATCCCGAGGGGGTACCTCAAAACCTTGTGATTCTGATGCAACCACCTTTGAAAAACTCCTATGTTGATCAGATTACACATAAACCATATAATGTTGTTGAGAGGCACCATTCCACCATGTAGTCGTCCTAGCTTTTTTCTCAAATTCGCATTGTGCAGCAGCATGACCTATTTTAAAACATCTTCTACAATGAAAGGGAATCCCCTCAGTCCAAAGATTGGACCCAAGACCCCTTAGAAGATTTAAGTAAAATCTCAATAGGAAGCCCATTTGAAACATCCATTTCAACCAGTATACGGGCAAAGGTGGAATGAAAAATATTAGAGGATTCACCATCCACCAATAAAATATCACCAAGGGCTTCACCCACTTCCTCCAAAAGAGGGGCAGTCCATAAATGGAGGGGAAGATTAGGCAGCCAAACCTAAATCAGGATCTTATTGAAGGTTTCAGAAGAAGGGTTGAAATCTGAATGCCAAGGCTTAATCATCAACAAATTTTTGTTCTCCCAGCTAAAAAAATTGTCACATAAAATTAAATTTCTATCTTGAGCATTGTCAAACTTGGCAACAAAAAACCCCTTAACCATGGGCAGAATATGGACTTTACTAGAAATTAAAGGCTCCCATTCATTGGAGATCCAAGAATGCAGTTGAGGGAGGCTAGGCCAAAATCCTCTAAACCGACAGATCACCCCACAAACGAAGAGCTCAGAAACATTCTCATCTATTTCCTCAACCGTATCAGCTTTCAGATTCACTGTGATAGCATTGGTGACAGGGACAAACCCGCCAAATAGCATCCTCCCATGCCGGTATCTTGCCTCCAGCGCCTTCACCTTCGCCTTAGCCACAGGGTCGTGACCCTTGGCACACCTCCCATCAAACCCATTTTCCCAAGAGATACCAGACCCAAACATAGCAGAGCAAACATCACCATGGACAAAGCCCATGCCAGCTGCATTGAACACCTGAGATCCGTCCATGTGGGCCTTAAGGCATTGATCGATGGACCCCTTCACATAAGAAACACCAATTTTTTTTGCAATAGTCTTCTTAGTCTGATCCGAAGAGCGTTCTTTGTCTTGGGTGCTACCACCGTCGTCAACACCCACGCCAACAACATGAACCGCCAGGCTAGGGTTTCCATCCGCGCGGGCAGCCATTGTCTACTCTACTTGCCTAGTTATAGTTATTTTTTACTTCTCCTATTGCAATTTTTTATTGGTATTTGAATTTAAATATGCCAAAAGTTAATTTTGTGCACTAACAACCAAGTTGTTGATTAGCTATGTGTCAAAACAATAGTCTAAAGTATGAGTAAACCATTTTGCTCCATCACCCACATATGTAGATTTCAATTCATGTCATCCTTCTATTCTTTTTCATTAGCAAAAAAGTAATTGTTAAGTCATTTTAGGTGATAGAACCAAAGGGAACCAACCATCTTTGGAGGTTTTTTTCTATCATAGGTGCCCCACAAACCTAGAAAAGATCCAATATTTCACCAATAAACTAATTTTTTGCAACTCAGCAAGGGTGCACATACGTAGGTGATAACAAAGCAATTAAGGTTAAAAAATACTAAAAACCCACAATAAAAAGATTAAGTAAACCCACTAATCAATGAAATTGAATGCAATGCATAAATGAATAAGACACAAATCAAGAATATAATTCTAATTGAGATCAAATTATTTAAAAGAAACATGCAAATCTAGTACTCCATTGTTTAATTATGCTAATTCGATATGTGGATTGCTCAATCATGCATAAACCATGTTGCAAAATCTTGTTGATGAAGATCTTGACTCATAATGATAGCTCAAATTCTCAAAAATGATGAATGCTCAAGCTCATCAAGATTGTGAATGAACTTGTTGAAGAATCAAGACTTATCTTATAGAATTCTTGGAGGTTTGATCAATAATGGAGATTAGAGGATGAAGATCAAGGGTGGAGAACTACTGAGAGATACAGTTAATTGAACTCTATCCCTTGATATAAGGAAGATATTTTAAGAGATTTTATGGAGGGAATATATTTTGAAAAGGAAATATTCCATTTTTGAAAATAGAATATGTCATGTACATGTTGGAGGAAAATTAGTTAATTAAATAAATAATAAATCATTTAACTAAAGTGCGATGAGAAGAAATTATATTTTTAATTAAATAAATAAATTTATTTTTTAATTAAATAGTTTACAATGTTATATCTATAAGTGGAACAACTATGGACATACAACACACTTTTGTAGAATCTCCTAGGAAAAATAAGAAAGTGGAAGGAATAGGTAAACAAAAGAAAGAAATTGTAAAATTTTGGAAAAAGAAGCAATAGAAAGAAAAGGAGAAATTCATACTTGTATAAACTGCCTTTTCATGCTCAAAATGAAGGAGATCAATAGTACATTGATATGGTTGCTCAAGCCACATGACAGGAGACAAGAGAAAATTCCTCACTTTGAAAGAAGTAAATGGAGGTACAATAAAATTTGGAGATAATGCTACAATGAGGATAACTGGTGAAGCATAATCTTCTAAGTGTTAGTCAAATGTGTGACCAAGGACACACCTTCATATTTCATGTTGAATTTTGTGACATTAGGAAGGTGAGTATAAGAAAACTAGTTGTAGATGAAAGTAGAACATCTAATAACCTTTACATACTTAGTGAGATCAAATGAGAAAAATTCTACATGAGGCAAGCAGATGAGAGTTTGTTACGACATAGAAGAATGGGTCATATAAACTTTGATAATCTAGTAAAAATTAGTACTAAGAAAGATGTAAGGGATATTCCGATGATTGTTAAGCCTACAAACACTATCTATAAGCAATGTCAACACATGAAAAAACAAGGGCAAGCTTCAAATCGAAGGAATACTTAACATCAAAACCATTATAACTTTTCCAAACAGTCTTTTCTCCTTGGTTTTCTCTCAAAAGGGTTTCTAGGTAAATCTTGTGTCTATTAATTGTTAGATCCTGTGTGATTTTTATTGCGATTGTTGAATTAAAATAAATAAAATGTTATCTTATACTGATTCACCCCCCCTTAGTATAATTATGTGCTCATCACCATCTAACCACATTTTTTTTATCATTTTTTCAACTAAATTATCCAGTCAATTTTATAAAGAAACCTACATTCAAATAGTACGAGCATAAAATACACTAGAAAATCTTCATTTCATTGGTTTATATCATTTTGAAATTCAAAACAAATAATCACTTGAATCTAGTAACTCAAGTTATAAAGTTAGATTGATCTTGACCATTTATTTTATAAAAATGTAGCATATCTTTGAATTTTCACCTATCAATCAACTCTACATTTAGTACTCAATCAACCATTAATCATGAAATACCTAAGTCTAAACTCAAGAGTAGCTTACTTCACTTACATATAGGACCATAAGCAAGAAAAACATATAATAAATATGAAATCAAGTCAGATGACACCTATCCCAATTAAGATATGGCAAGTAAATCAAAAACAATAGTCACATTCAATAAGAGACAAATGATATTTACAAATGACAAAACCCTAATATACTTTTGAATTTCTAAAATTATAGATTTCTATAACACTTATAAGGGTAATTGAATGGGCCAAAATAACTAGCTTGTAACATTTTAAATAACTTACTCCACACTCCTCATTTAGTGGACGAAGTATCAAATTAAACAGTAAGAAAGCTATATAATACATTTTAATAAATAATATTTTATATTCAATGGAAATTAAAATAAGAATTTTATTTAAACAAGTAATGGTAATGAATAATTCATTACAATATTAACGTCTCTCAGCCTCGATGCGTGAACAAGCACAATGTCAATCATCTATGATGTCAAACATGGTAGGCATATCTTAGTAGTTTTATGCAACTTTCAAATAAAACCTATATAACTCAATGACATATAATTCCTGCAATTTTAACTCACTGGAACCAATACAACTTACCCATGATGCATGAAAAAGCATGCTAGGCACACCATAGGAATTTCATCCAACATTCAAACAAAACCCATTCAACTCACTAACTCATTACATTAAGACCCTTTAAGAAAAAGATCATTATGCTCAATCACTCTACCATCATGCATAAAGAAGCACACTAGCTATGTTTTGGGAGTTTCATGCAGCCTTAAACAAATCCCATACAATTCAATTACATATACATCATTACAACGTTATGTAAAAGTCATACAATCAAATAAAATAATCCATAAATGCAATAAAACACATCAAAATAACAAGTGAAATTTATTCCTGAAGACAATTAATAAAATAGATATATAATCAATTATAAACTAAACAAAGTCATCATTTCTAATACATAAGAAAATAACACACTTCATGGTAATCAAATTTATATTAGCCATGCAAGTCTTATCAAGGAAACTTAAAATTTAATCCATATTCAAACCTTTCATGTGAAAACATATTATTCATATTGTATTGGAGTTAAGGTCACTCAATCACATATATTTCATTGGAACCTCCAAAAAAAATCCACAGTACTTAGATGCATATTATGCAATCAATTTTTGTACAAAACCCATAAGACTCAACAAATCACTAGACCAAACATCCAAAAGCCATGTAATTATAATGTACAAGAATCACGTTCACTCATCTGGATGATGTATGAATAGCCATACTAGGCACATCATCTGAGTTTGACCTAAGCCTCAAACAAAAACCGTACAACTTCATGACATTTATATCAATAGACTATTCACACAAAATAAATATGATCATGGTGCACAAGAGACATTGTAACTTAAGCATGTTGTATGAACAAGAACTAGTAACACCATAAGAGTTCAATTCAATCTTTAAATAAAACCCATACAACTTAATGACATGCATGTCATTAGAACCTTTACACACCACCCATACAACTCATTGAAATTTACATCATTGAATCCTCCACACATAATTCATACAATCACTACACACAAGAGAATGTAAATCAATGGTTATGCATTAACAAGAACATTAAACACACCATATGAGTTTGATGCAACTTTTAAAAAAAATCATACAACTTGAGATTAGAACCTTCACACAAAATCCATACAATCATTATCCACAAAATCTATTGTCATTGAACCATGCTTGTTGCAATATTGAATTAAAACCAAGAGAACTCAATATTGTATCTCATTATACTCTTCATAGAAAACTACACAAATATTTAAACCCTTAACACAAAATTCATGACCTAGTGAACATCACTCTACTATGATGCATAAATAAGCACATTGTACATCATATGATTTCTATGTAACCATAAAACAAAACCCATACAACTCAATTCCATGAATTTTACTGACCCTCTACAAAAAATCCATACAATAATCAAGCACAAGAGTGAGTGTCACTAACCATTGGAGCTTCATACACACTAATCACAATGCAAGCTTCATACATGATACTCATAGGATATTATACCATATATTTCATTCAACACTAATCCAAACCTTTTGCCATATTCCATTAGAACCATAATACAAGAGTCAATCTCACACTCACAATGCATGACACTAGGCATACCATAAAATTTTGATGCAACATCCGAAAAATCCATACAACTTAATTAAAAAAATGTCATTAGAACCTTCAAACAAAACCCATACAATTCAATGAAATGTATGTAATCGACCCTCTACACAAAATCCATACAATCATCATGCATAAGAGAGAGATTTACTAGCCATTAGAGCTTCTCGCACATTAATCATGATGCAATCTTCACAAAAGCCAATGAATCTCATAAGATACTATTTCATTTGACACTAATCCACACCATATATCACATTTCATTAAATCCATCACACTTAAGAGTCAAATCTCACATCCATTATGAATTAAAAAGAAGAGTAGGCATGTAATGCAAGTTCAATGCAATCTCCAAACAAAACCCATAAACTCAATTAAAACAAAATATTTCTACTCTATTTCTCCTGAAAGAGAAAGACAACATGTAGTAGCCTAACTCCCAAGGTCTTGGTAGTTGGTTCTCAACTGTCTGACGTCACTCAATTGGTTCATGCAACTGTAATATTCAAGGGGCCTGTGCTGGTAACAAAGGATTCAAGCTATGACTCTCTTTATCGAAATAGTTCTTGTAAATCAATGGGTTTTAAATAAAAGAAAAAGATAGATCCAAGGGGTAAATCAGCAAGTATGAATTAAATTTATCTAATATCCAGACATATACTTCTAACAATGAATGTTTTCTTAACCAATCACATAAACCATAGCATGACACAACCCACAGTATGACTGTACCATCGTATACATCTTAGGTGCTTAATTCAATTCCACTATTCGCATATCACAAGTATTTCCAAGATTTCAAAACAACACACATTCATTCATCATCAAAGCTATAGATCAACAAACTTCAATAACTTTAATTCAATGACAATTTAACAAGATAATCTTTAAACCTGATTTCTTCTAATGACTTTCATCACATAAGAAACTATCACGCTTCAGCACAATCACTGGCATTCAGGTGGATTATAACTTATTAACCTTATCAAACAACACAATTCAATGTAAACTCCATATTTCGTAAACCTGCAATTCTATTGACTGTCAAAAGATCTAGTACAACTATATCTCTGCAAAACTCTACAAAATTCTATCTCCTAGCACTAGGTAAGCCAATCCAATTCTCAATTAGCCGACCCTTACAATGTGATACCCATCTGGTATTTATAGATATACAAAAGAAGTTCGAACTTCACTTCTATCTTAGGCTTTCCACCTTTTTAGGAACAATCAACTTTCTTGAAAACTCAGATCAATTTTGATCTTGAGTTCTTACATTATACACGCAGTTTGATCTAAAAATAGAAGATAGAAAATAGAAGAAAAGAAGTCATGCGCCCTTAAGACTGTCAGTGTTGCATGCATACAAGATTTCATGCATGTTAAGTTGGATCCGCTATGAACTCATCATAACTGGTGAAGACTTGTTGTAGCATATCCATATCTGGCCCATCAATCCAGTCATCTTCAAATTTGATGCGATCCAACTCAACTGTAGCAAACTCTTTCATACTTTTTACCTTGATCAATTATCTCCCTGCAGCTTTTATTTCTTCTTTGACTTCTACAAGCCGATCTATCACCAAGTCTCCTCCATCATCTTTCTCCTGCATGAGTCCTTGGAATCTTTCATTCCATTTCTCTCTAACCTGACTCAATGGCATGCCATCTTTGGTCATTACATTCACATCTACAATCATGGCCATAACCGCTTCCAACTCTTCCAACTGCTCCGTTAAATTATTAATTGCTTCCTGAATCTCATCCTTATGCTTGCTCAAAAAGCCAGTCCTAAACTTAAGTATATGAGAAGTCTTTTCTACAAAATCTTTTTTATCATCTTCAAGTATAGATTCTTCTAGAAGAGTAGTTAGAGGCAATGTATTTATCTTCTCTAACTTTTCACTATACTCCTTATACTCTTCTTCTAATTTCTCAGATGCCTCAATATATTGATGCATCTCTTTTATTATTCCTTCTGCTTCTTTGTAAGTTTCAAACCCTTTTTCCAAAACCTCACCTACCTCCCAGTTCACTTTGTCTATCCATTTGTCAACCATCTCCGCCTTACCTCTAACTTGCACTAAATCATCAACCTCCTTTTTGCTTAACAAAACAAGAGTCTCAATAGCTGCAACCTATTGTGACCTTGGAGAGGAGACACTCTTCAAGAATGAATGTAACTGATCCAATTGAGCCTTAAGCTCATCTTTCTTTTGTTTGTCCTTTATCTTTCTTGATTTAGTTGTTGAAGCCACCACATCAATCACATTCATTTGTTTATTTCTCGTGGGTCTTCCCAAATTAACTATACTCAATTGATAGTCTATTAGCTGCATATCCCCTACCTCCTTTTCAGTCATAGGCATGGCACATTCAGCAACTATCTCCCCTTTATCTGTGAGTCTAGTAGAATGTAAAACTTTAGCCTTCTTTTTAGGCCTTTCCTGTTCAATCTCCTTCATCATGTCCTCCCAATTAAGAGGTTGAGGAGGTGTTCTAGCTCTCTTCTGCAAATCTAATTTCAACCATGTAGGAGCACTGGGAGTCATCATTATGGAAGAGGAAGCAGCAACTGTAGAGGATGGTTGAACATTTACTTCAGGTTGAGAATCAACCTTTGCCTTTTCTTGTTGCTCCTACAGCACATGCATCTGCACCAACTTCTCAGCCTCTTCTCTATCTCGTTGTTCCTGCACTTTCTTGTCTTCTTCTTCCTTTCTCAATCTCTCTTCTTCCATCTGATCCTTCTCTAATTTCTCTTTTTCCAAGGCCTCTCTTTCTAGAGTCTCCCTCCAAAGCTTTAAGTTTTGCAGCTTCCGCCTCTTCTTCCTTTTGCTTCCTAACTAGCTCTTCGGTCTCTTTTTCTTTCCTTATCCTTTCTGATTCTTCCTTTTCTATTCTTTCCATTTCTAAGGCTATGAGCTTCTTTGCTTTTTCCCTTTCTTCTTCAGCTTGTTGTTTCTTTATTAGCTCTTCAGCATCTCTTTCCTTTCTTAGAGCTTCAGCTTCTTGTTCTTTCTATCGAGCCTCCTCTGCAAGCTTCAATCTAGCAACCAGGGCTTCCTTTTCCCTTCGGTTTCTTGCTTTCTCTTCCTCAAGATCATGGATCTTATGTATCAATTCTAGCTTGTCATTTTCTTCTTTGACCTTGATCTCATGCTCTCATTGCCTCATTTGCTCCTCCATTTCATCAGCTGTTGTCCTTGTTTCAATTTCTTTTACCTTTAATTGTTGTTGTTGAAGTAGAGCATCAGCTTGTAACTTTGCATCCATTTCCTTTTGCTTCTTCGCTGCATCCCTTGCATCAAACTCTCTTGTAGCATCTTCAAATTGTTTCCATTGCTCTTCCTGCGTCAGAATCTGCTCAATAGTCCCCTCCAAAGGCATGTTTTCTTGCAGGTCCTTCTCTGAAAGAGTTTCATCCGAGTCTGTCTCAATTTCTACCAATTCTTCCTCCACTTCTTTTCCTTTAGCAGCTTCAACCATGGCATAAAGTACTCCTTGAACTTCTTTACTTTTCTTTCTTGTGAGTGGGGCTTGTGTGGATGACTCACCCAATGCGGGCGTAGAAACAATAGATTCAATTGGAACATCTCCCTCTGTTGTCTCTTCTTCTTCATCGACTACCTCAAGCTCTATTTCTTCAACATCTGGAGGAAAGAATTTTAATGGTTCCTTGGAAGGTTCCTTTATTTTAATCCTCTTGTACCCTTTACCTTTCTTAATGACAAGTCCTTGAGGAGCTCGAGCTTTCATCATCTACCATTGCACACTTCTATCCAAGACTGTTCTTCCAATTTTCTTAATATCAATTGTTTCTTCCTCATTCCAGTGTATTGGATCTAAGTTTTTGGTGCCAATGTTTAAAGCTTCATATGAGGGATCTAATACCATTCCATCATCCACCAAAGTGTCAAGAATATTCTCTTTAATACCAAGCTCTACCATAAGTGAGACAGGTAATTTCTCATAATTCTTCTTCCTCAAGTCATATTCATCCTACCTATCACACCAAAAATCCTCTAACAAATTAAAGTGTTTAGTAAACACTGAAGGTAATAAAGCATGCATTTTCTCCCTCGGATCAAAATACTTACGAGCTGTATACAATCCCAATTTCAATTGTATCAACTCATTACAAACCACCTTTGCTCCCTTCAAATGTTGACAATTATATTCACCCAACGTCATGGGAAATTTATGGCATCCTATCTTGTGCTTGATCCCAAACCTAGTATTAACTCCAATGGTTTGATATACAAACTCCATAAGCACTATTCTATTACTACAACATCTTGGAAGTAAATGGGGATGACCTTCAAAACCAAACAATCTAAAGTATGTAAATTTGGGGTATTGGATGTACCAACTTCCCCATTCAGAAATGAATGCCATAGCTTCTTGACTTAACTTGTATCCTGCATCTCCACTCAACTGGTTGATAACCACATATAAAAATGCATCATTGACTCTTCTGAAATGAGTCTCAGCAACCTGAAGAGATAACTGATCATAGTGCTCCCATACTTTCTGTTGTCCATCCAAAACTCCCATTATACCTACTCTATTTAATCCTGGGAAAATCCCCAATCTTGCTGCAGCATAAACCACATATGAAGTCATGAAGAAAGATTTGGTCTGTCTAACCCTTGTGAGCTGATCATGTATGGCATCAGAAACACTCATTGACCAATCAAATTGGTAATCACCCTGAAATATTACTTGAATAAAATGAAACATCCATTCCTTGAAGTGGAAGGCATCCCTCTTCCCAAACCCTCTGGACAACATCAATATCAAATCAGATATCTCCTTCTTGAAATCTGCCCTCTTTGGCTGGTCTACAAGCTTGCTTAAAGATTTCTTCTTTGTGCTTAACCATCTTTTGTTTAAATGAGACTTATTAGAATCTTTATGCTTGCTATATTTCTCCAATGCCTCTGCCCTAGTTAGCTGCACCAAATTCTTGGGATCAGGAACATTAAATATGCTTTGGAACATTTGCAGAGTAAGATCTATAATCACATTATTCTGTGAATCCATGCATAATCTTGTAGCAGGATTGTAGGTACTGGCCACTATCAATATCAACTCCAGACACTGAACTGATAAAGGAAACACAGTGATATGTGCAAGACCAGAGTCAACAATCCTTTGTGTTCTCCCTGTCAAGTTTCCTCGTTCTGCAAAGGTCTCTTCATGTAATTCTTCAAATCTATACTGGCCCAGATTAGTATCTGTGATATCTGACCAGTCTGATTCCACCTTGCTCACTTTCACCACCGGATTCCTATGATCATACCTCAATATATAAGGCAACTATTATGGTTTCACCTTCTTTATTTTTGGTGTTGTCTTTGATGTTCCAGCCAGTTGATTCCTTCGAGCAGCCTCTCCTGACGTTCCTAACATCTCTCAAATCTCCTGCAAGCAAACCTCTAATTAGATCTTTAGATAAATCATCATAAAACATGCTTTTAAAATATACACGTTACACATACATCGGAGTCGGAACCAAACAGAAGCTCAAAATAATCTCTATTACAAAACTGGCGGACTCAGAGCAAAAACCGATATAGAAACTTTACCAAATAACAAACGGGTTCGAAATCGGAGTTGGAGAAGTTATCGGAACCGGGATCGGAACAAACAACGGATTTGGTTTTCTTCAAATTTTCCCTTTTTTCATATTCTATTTCCATTCCGGCTCCGCCTCCGATTTGGTTATCGTTACTTTGAAAAAAGACTTTCCCACCATATGCAGAGCCGGACACGGGATGAAAACGGAATTGATAACTTTCACAAACAAAATTCTTAAGTTCAAGATCAATTCCGATCCCGCCTTCGCCAGTTTATCCTATACTTCAAGAAAACCTTTTAGAACTCGAAATCGAAAACAGGATAAAAATGGAATCGATGACTTTTGTAAAACAAAACTCTTAGGTCCATAATCTATTCCAATCCCACCTCCGCCTATGCTAATCATGACATCATCAAATTTATTCATTTTCAACATAACTTCATGATTAAACCTAGGTCGCTATAAAATGGCAAAGGAGCTTTAAAACTCTACACCATATGACCATTGGGAACAATTGCATTTTAGGGCCATTTATTAAAATCTTATTTAAAGTAATTGCAGAGACCAACAAAACCCTAATCTAACAAACCCGATAAAAACTAGGGCATGGGTTTAAACCCTGCCCTTCTACCAAATGACGAAACCCTAATTTAAACAATTAATCTAATCTACCCTAACTCACTGTAAAATCTCTAATCTACCTCACTATAAAATCTTTAATCTACCTCACTGTAGATTCTTAATCTAACAAATGCCATTAAAAACCCTTAATCTAATCTAATCTACTGCAAATCAAAAATGACACGACACAATCATGATAAAGAGGTGAAAGCGACAATGCCCAAAAATAGAAAGAAACGACACGATAAAACAAGACAACAAAGACTCAAAGCAAAACAAACAAGACAAAACAAGAAGTTGCTCATTCAATCACATCGATGATCATAAAATTGCTTTAAAACACAATGATTGAACACGCGAGCAGATATAAAGCAAAACACAACGAACACAACTACAAATAAACAAAGAACAACAAAGATAAAAGGCCTACCTCAAACGCAAACAAACCCGAGCTAACTTTCTGAATCGATTTGCACACAATATCCCTTCTCTATCTCGATCAATTTGCTCAAATGAACTCTGCTATTGCTCTTCGCGCTCTCAGACTTGTAATAATAACAACAATGATCGGTTTTAACCCTTAATAAAGGAAAATATATGAATTTCTACCTACACAGGCAACCACCATTAATGCATTAAAACGTAGTAAAGGCGGAGTCGGAACTGTAAGAGAATGAACACTGGTCTGCAGTGCAACTTCAGTAAAAAAGTCAACGACCAAAAATTGGCAAGGGCGGAACTAAAATGGAAACAGGATCTTAAACTTATAAAATTTCCAAACCTTATTCCCATTCCGGCTCCGCGTCCGACAACTAAAAACAAAAAAAATAAAAATATAAAAAGTTAAGTAAAAGACCAACCTAACAAAACACAAAAATCGAGACAAAGCAAAATAAAAAGGTAGCGGAGTCGGGATCGGAATAGATTGTGATTTTGCAAATTTTGATAACAACCATCCCAATTCCCACTCTGGCTCTGCTTCCGCTAAAGACCAAAAACAAAGGCAAAGAAAAGACTGTCGGGATAGAACCAAAACAAGCCTCAAAAGAACTTTCAAAACCCGATTCAGCTCTGGTTCCAATTTCGACAGAGAAACCAAAAAAAAACAAAGTATTGGCAAAACTAGAATTCAAACTTTGTTTCAAAAACAACTAAGTACAAAAAACACAAAGGGGGACCCATTTTGACCAAGGCAAAAGATGGGGTGGTTATGCAAGGCATAACACTAGGCATACCATAAAATTTTGATGCAACATCCGAAAAATCCATACAACTTAATTAAACAAATGTCATTAGAACCTTCAAACAAAACCCATACAATTCAATGAAATGTATGTAATCGACCCTCTACACAAAATCCATACAATCAGCATGCATAAGAGAGAGATTTACTAGCCATTAGAGCTTCTCGCACATTAATCATGATGCAATCTTCACAAAAGCCAATGAATCTCATAAGATACTATTTCATTTGACACTAATCCACACCATATATCACATTTCATCTAATCCATCACACTTAAGAGTCAAATCTCACATCCATTATGAATTAAAAAGAAGAGTAGGCATGTCATGCAAGTTCAATGCAATCTCCAAACAAAACCCATAAACTCAATTAAATAAATGTCATTTGAACCTTAAAACAAAACCTCTAAAAATTAATGATATATGTCAATATCCTTAACATAAAAGTCATATAATCATCATATAAAAGAGTCAATGTCAAACAATCATGATACAATAACAAAAAAAAATTCATATAAATTTAATGACATTCACAATATTAAATAACATTTCATTAGAACCATAACATAGAAGAGTCAAATCTCGCACCTAATATGGATGAAGCACAATCACACCATATGGGTTTGATGAAAGTTCCGAAAAAAAATCCAATATAACTTTATTAAATCAATGCCATTAGAACCTTCAAATAAAACTCATACAGCTTAATTATATAAATGTCATCAAAACCTTTAGACAAAACCCATACAGATTAATGACATGTATGCCATTAGAACCTTCAAACAAAACCCCTAAAACTTAATGATATATATCATTATATCCTTCACACAAAAGTCATATAATCATCTTGTAGAAGAGTCAATGTCATCCAATAATGACACATTAACAAAAAAAATTCAAAAAAAATAAATCCATAAAAATTAAAATTGAATTCACAAAAAAGCACACAACTTAATCACTTATATGTCAATAGACCCTTCAATTAAATTCATATAATCATCCATATCAGTGAACATCATAAATCATAGTGCATGAATAATCACTCTTGGCACACCATTGAATTTTGATGTGCACTAGTCATGATGCAAGCTTAGGACAAAAACCGTCAACACATAAAATACCATACATAAGAGTGAATGTCACAAACCATGGTGCATGAATAAACTAGACACATCATATGAGTTTGATATGCACTATTTATGACAAAAAATTAAAATAAAATCCATCAACACGCACGATATTATGACATATGTCCCATTCAACTCCAATGCACACCATTTATGTTGTATTCTATTATAACCATCACACATGGGTTAATGCCACTTAACCATGGTACATGAACAAAAATAGGAATTACATGAGTTTAATTTCCATTAGGAATATTATCAATGCAACTTAATAATATTGTATAAGCACACTAAGACACATCATAAAACTCAATGGTATTCATGCAACTAGACCCTTGAAAAAAAAGAAATATAATCATTTATAGGTTGTCATCATCAATCCTAATGTACATGAACACTCATCACTCCATAGTAGTTAGATTCAAATTAGCTATGCAATTTTCACACAAAATGCCTACAACCCAATAAATATTTATCCAATTAGGACCTTCAAGCAAAACACATACAACTTAATGAAATTTATGTCATTAGACCTTTCATGCAAAAGTCAAATAATCATCATCCACAAGAAAGTCAATGTCTCTTAACGATGATGTAGGAGAAGGGACACTAGACATATTGAAGGAATCTAATGGAACCTTCAAAAAAAGTTCATACAATTCAATGACATGTCATTATGCCCATTATGAAAAAGTCGTACAATCATTGTATGCGTCAAGTCACTAAACCATGATAGCATAAACATACGCAATATGTAGACCATATGAGTTTTTTTCAAACTTTAAACAAACCTCATAAGACTTAATGACATATCTCACTAGACCCTTCACAAAAAATGATATTCATGACAAAAGTTAATGTCACTCAACCATGTTGCATGAATAAGTACACCATACAATACATTGGAGTTTGATACAACTATCAAACAAATCCCATGGAACTTAATGAAAAATATGTTATCTAACCCTTGACACAAAAAGCACAACATAGGAGTTTGATGCAACCATCAAACAAACCCATACAACTAAATGACATATGCCTTTTGAAATTTTACATAAAATCCATATAATCGCCATCCACAAGAGCAAATGTCACTAATGATAGTGAATAAATCAACACACGAGGAAAAGCATAGGAGGTTTGTAAACTAATAATGCTGGAAGCATCACACAAAAACAATGCCACCCATAGGGTAGTATGTCATACACACCATTCAACCTTGATCCATAACATATATTATACATTTCATTAGGACCATCACACATGAATCAATGTCACATAACCTTAGTCTGTGAACAAGCACACTACACACACCATACAAGTCACATAGCCATATATTCCACATTCCATTAGAAGCATCATACACGAGGGTCAATGCCACTTAACCATGATGCATGAAAAATGATACTAGACATGCCATATGAGTTTGTTGTACATTATCCATATAATCAAATGCCATTTAACCCTAATCTATAAGGGAACTAGAATACAAAGCACTCCATTGAACTTAGATGCATATTAAGCATGTAAATTTTTCCCAAAACTCATAATGCTCGATCAACTATCAAACCTTTCACATAAAAGGAATGTAGTCATAATGTATAAGGTTCATGGTCACTCAAAAAATATACACCATTAGAACCTTAAAACAAATCCATGGTACTCAAATGCATATAAGCCACATATATTTTGCACAAAACCCATAAGACTCAATCAATCATTGGACCATTCACACAAAAGCAATATAATCATAATGTATAAGAGCCAATGTTGCTAAACCATGATGCATGAACAAGAACACTAGGCACGTTATAAACATATGATGGGACCTTGAAACAAAACCCATACTACTAAATCATAAATATTTCATTGCAACCATCAAACAAAACCCCTACAACTTAATAGCATACATGTCATTAGGCCCTTTACACAAAAAGAAATGTTTTTGAAAAGTTAAGCAGCATTTACAAGGCGTTGTACCCTTCACAACGAGCCACTAGGGCCAAAAATAAACTAGACTATACAAAAAACCAAAATAAAACTAAACAAAACACAAAAATAGCCCAAAGGCAGCACATCAACCGCAGAGCATCAGCTGACAGACAGGCACAGGGAGCATCTAATTGGCATTGTCCTAGTTTTTAATCAGGAGGTCCACTACCTCATCACCCACCCATTCTTTGTTGTCCTGGCTATTGTTACCCTCCAGCTCCTCCTTTATAGCATTAGACAAGGTGCTTGTAACAAAGTGACCCAACTTCATGGTGAAGCGGGTTAACCCCTGAAATCTTTTATCAAGAGTATCCATTCTTTTAACCACATTGCACGAATCCACCCCAACATCCATAGTCCCTTGAACCTCTCCAGGATCATCCACCAGGGGATGGGGAGAGTGAGAGGCAGAGCCATCAACCGGAAGCTTGCTATTCATCAGAGTAAACTGGGGCCCCTCCACAATGTCATCCTCCTCCTCTTCAAATTCTTCTTCCTTGTAACCTTTGCTGTCAGACTGCTCCTCCTTAGAGTCTTCAATAATTAGCCTCTTCTTGTTTTTCTTGGCCAACCTCCTGGATCTCCTCCTGGCATTTTCCCCTCCTATCAACTCCATGTTCCCCACAACCGTATCCCCTCTGGAATCTTTCCTGACAACATTCTTGCCCTTACAGTCCTTGGCCATTGAGGCCGGAATGCATTTCTCCTTACCTTTTTTTGTTGAGGTAGCCTTGTAGGCTGAGTTAGCCTAAGTGGCTTTAAGAAATTTTATCATCATGCACATGCATCAATCTCAATAAATCATGATGCATGAACAAGCACTAAACACATCATATAAATTTGATGTAAGCTTCAAACAAGCCCAATAAAACTAACATATATAATTAGACCCTTTGCACAAAAGCCATACAATTATCATGCACATTGACTTTTGCATCTCAATTATGATGCATGAACAAGAACACTAGGAACATTATAAAAATATGATGGGACCTTGAAACAAAACCCATACTACTCAATCACAAATATTTCATTGTAACCTTCAAACAAAATCCCTACAACTTAATAACATACATGTCATTAGACCCTTCACACAAAAAGCAATGTTATCATCATGCACAAGCGTCGATCTCAAGCAATCATGATGCATGAACAAGCACTAAACACATCATAGGAGTTTGATGTATGCTTCAAACAAGCCCCATAAAACTATCATATATAATTAGACCCTTCACACAAAAGCCATACAATTATCATGCACATTGACTTTTGCATCTCAACCATGATTAAGCAAACAAGCACACTAGGCACACCATAAGAACTTGATGCAAAATTCAAACAAAACCTATACAACTCAATGGAATGTATGCCATGAAAACCTTAAAAAAAAATGACATCAAAACCAAGAAAAACTCTTTATATCAATTATCAAAATCTATGACATCTGAATTTTCCTTGATTCCTTGGTTCCATTGACATTCTCGTTAACAATGTTGGTTACAGAGGTAGGCATTGCAATGGGTTTCTTTTCTTTTACATTTTCATTTCATTGTATCGAATAATCTCATCTAAATTTGCTATAAGTATTTCAAAATATGATTCTATGGTTTGATAAATGTTGAAAAACAATTTTACTTCGTTTACTATGAATAGATTGAAGCAGCTAGAGGGAAATTGATTTTGGTTTGTCTCATTTTAAGAAATTCCTTCTGTGGTCATTTTCTTTTACATTTTCATTTCATTGTATAGAATAATCTTATCTAAATCTGCTATAAGTTTTTTCAAAATATAATTCTATGGTTTGATAAATGTTGAAAAACAATTTTACTTCGTTTACTGTGAATAGATTGAAGCAAGTAGAGGGAAATTGGTTTTGGTTTGTCTAATTTTAAGAAATTCCTGCTGTGGTAGGCTTCGTAATTTTTCTTGCAAACTCTTCCCATTTAATCTCATCGCCATGGTTGACAGCACGACACAATTTAAGTCACTTGCCATGGTCTCAGAGAGTTTTAATTTTTGGAATCTGTTAGCTGCCGTTATCAAAGCATACGAGAGGATTACCTTTTTCCAAGCACCCTTCACAATTTAAATCCAAAAAATCTCTTAAACCATATGCCAAGTTCCATGACATCCATAATGTATAAGTATAAGATGCCTTTAAGGTATCTAGCTAGCTTCGTGAGAGGTATTCTTATCATGTGTAAATTATTCATTCCATTCTGCTTAGTGGAGTGTACCAATCTTACTTGCTCATTCTTTGGACAACAAAAGATCACATGTTTGTCATCCTTGCTACTCCTCTGGGACTCTAGAGTCCTAGGAGTATGGTTCGATGAACCAAATTAGTATTAATGGAGGTAAAGGAGGGATGACTACAGTGAATTAAAAAAAAAGAGAAGTCTATTATATATGAACACAAATCAAGCAACTTCATAAGGAATTCTATGATGTAGGTATAAATGCAAACAAAAAACTACAACTATTCGATAGTGTACTTTCAGACATCAAACTGGAAGCTCGAGCTCCTTCCTTTGTATGGTGTGTCCTTCCATTCACTAGTACTTGCAGAAACATAAAAACTTGCTTGATTATTATTGTACATTGTTTTTTGAATTTTTGAAGTTTCTTTGCCTACTCTGCTAATTAGAGTATGTTCTGCATTCTTGAAGATCTTATGAAAGGATAGTGAATTGTGATGTTGAATTTTTTCCTAAGTTTCAATAATTTGTGGCATTATTCTAAGGATTGGATTGTCTGTGGTGGCAGTGTAGCTTTGATATTCAAATGGAAATGACTCAATTGCTGAATAATTTCAAACTTACCGAGTTCATCAGGAGCACAAGATAGAATGGCTATTTTCTTTTCTTTTTTTTTGGAGAATTTTCTGTTGTGGAGTAACTTCTTTCTTACCCTAGATTTATACGGTTATTAAAATACTAATAAGGCATTTTTCTATTTAGTATTTTCAATTTTCTGGGGCTATTGTTAATCTCTTGTCTTGTAAAGTAATGTTATCATATTATATTTGTTCAGTTCTTAAGACAAAATTCATAGTAATTTCGAGGGTTCATAAGTATAAACTTGAGGTCTTAATTCCTTTATACTCCATTTATTTTCTCAATCTTTGCTTCAACTTTAGTTTTATTTTGTCTCATTCTACATTAAAGATTATCTGCAACATTTTGATCGTTGTGCTTTATTCTATTTGCTCCAACCTTAATTGACAATAATTCTCTTGATAAGTAGGAGGTTTCTTCCACAGCGTGTCAAATTATGATATTGCTATCAGGATTCAACCATGTAGTTTTCGCGTCAAACTCATTGGCCCATGATTCATGAGTAGTGGTTCACAAGAACCCATCTCTCATGATAATGAATGGTCCACTTAGCACTCATTGCATCTAGGTGATGCTCACAGAGGTGAAGCATTGGTCCGTTCCGGGAGGTCACCCATCCCGATACTGCTCCAGCTCAAGCGTGCTTAACCATGGAGTTTCCCCCAAGGCTAAGCCCACTTAGCTTGCTACCCCATTTGCAAAACCTTCAGCAAGTGTTGTGCCTTATGAACCATTCATTATAGAGCCCCTTTAGCTCATCAATTGATAAGTAGGAGGTTTCTTCCACAGCATGTCAAATTATGATATTGCTATCAGGATTCAACCATGTAGTTTTCGAGTCAAACTCATTGACCCATGATTCATGAGTAGTGGTTCATAAGAACCCATCTCTCATGATAATGAATGGTCCACTTAGCACTCATTGCATCTAGGTGATGCTCACAGAGGTGAAGCATTGGTCTGTCCCGAGAGGTCACCCATCCTAGTACTGCTCCAACTCAAGCGCGCTTAACCATGGAGTTTCCCCCAAGGTTAATCCCACTTAGCTTGCTACCCCATAATTCTCTTATTTGCATAAAAGACAAATGTTTTTCACCCTTTTTTGTATTAAGATAAAGACTATTGAATTCATTTTTTTCTTCCTCTTTGAACTTGTTCGTTGTAACCCGATCAAGGTATGTTAATTGGTTTTATAGATGTGTATGAAAGGATGGCTAAATTATGAAGAAAAACATTATACTCTAGATGATCGATGGGATTTTGTTAAGGACACGAGTGTTTATGGTCCTGGAGTACCATTGGTTTTGAATTGTGTAAGGCCAAATTCAACTATTTTGCATTTTGCCAGCATCCTGCCTGCTTATGCAAAGTTGGACATCTATCAAATGGTAAAGCCAAATCCATAGCCCTTGCCAATATTCTTTTCTGCCTATGCTAAAAAAGGTCCTTTGGAACAGGATATGGACATTTATCATAGCATAATGAAAGGAAGATTCTTTTTAGATACCATAGTTTGAATGCTTTGATAGACATATATGCAAAATGTGGAAACATAGACATAACAATGAACTATTTGACATAATGCCTCAAAGATATGCGGTCTCCTCGAATGCCATGATTGTAGGATATGCACAAAATGGACTTTTTAGAAGGCTTCACACATGTTCTAGCAAATGCAATTGGTAGGTGCAAAGCCAAGTTCCACAACTTTTGCCAGCATTCTGCCTAGCTGTGCTTTGATAATTTTTGGAAAATCTTATCCGAGTCTAATTTTTGAAGCAATGAAAAGAAGTTTACTCAATTGGCAATAGTGCACAAGCCTATGACCTAGATATCTTACATTTGTTCTCATCCTTACATAACATATGGCAATTTGTTCTTGGGCTTTCATTGAAGGTCCAATTTCAGGATCTTGGGACGCATCTCATATTTTTTGGAATCTTGCATCTGCTGCTTAGTTATATATCGTGAAATGTTACATAGAAATTACTCCTGGGTTTTGCTGGGATGCTAATATATGTGCTTGATTGCTTGTGAGTTTGGGCTGATCTGATGATTTGATTGTTTTGGGAAAGACTGCTCTGTTACTGGTGAATTGTGATCCTTAAGACTACAATCCTTATATGTGTGGTGCACATGTTCTTGATCTTCTAACATATCCTTTTAAAAAGAACTGTTTGACAAGTTATAAATTTTTCTTTGTTTGCAGTTTCTCCTCCTGTTGGTTTTCCAGATCATCTTCACAGAGTAATCTTTTCATAGCTTTTTTAATGAAACCAGCCTTTGTTGGAATTTAGAAAGACTTGCATAATTACATTTTTTTTGGTTTTTCACCATTAAAAGACAAACTAAGGTCGAGTGGAATATCCTTGGCCCTAGTTTCAGATTATTTTTCATGAATTTAGCTTATTATATTATGTTTTTGCATCTTTGACTTTGACTTGATCAAGCACTTGCACCTAAATGATGACTCAAAGAAGATCATTTCCCAGATTTCTTTTGAATTATATGAAGAATAATTATTTTGATAGGTTTACCTTGCTTTCAATTATTGGTGGAAGGGAGTGCACTAAAAGAATTGAAATAGATGCCCTAGAGAATTTTTGATGACTTGTGAAAGTTTGAATAAGATAATGATACTTGTATGATCTGCATGTTCCTTTGAGAACCAGGTCCCATAAACTCATTTTTGGGATTAAATATATGGGTTTTTGTGCAAGGAACTATTACACATCAAGACTTTGCAGGACATAAGGGTATCATCAAAGCTGGTGATCTGCAAGTGAATGCATGAAAGAGAGGTAGAGGAGAGAAGATGGGAAGGTCACCTCTTTAATATCACATCCAACCATGATTTATTTTTAGCATGCAACCTATGTTTAGAGGCTAAAGTACTTCCTTGGGCCATGTTCTGGCTTCCAATGCCAGGGAGCTAGAAGCATACGCTTTGACTAGTTAGTCAGATTGAGATGCTTATTGACATCAGAACTAGAAATTGAGGAGAAAGTGTCTTGATTGGCCCCAAATTTGCAATGAGACTCACAGAAATAGAAACTAAGGAGAAAGTGTCTTGATTGGCCCCAAAATTTAAAATGAGGTTCACAGGTTAGTTGACTTCTACGAACTGCGTTTTCCGAATTATATTCTTTTTATCAAGGAGAGGTTTTTATATATTCAGACTTAGGAATACTTGTTGGGTCATAAACCTCTCGGGCTTCTTTTAAGATATTATTAGAGTTTGGATGCAATTATTGTATATGAGTAAACTTGTAGTGTGTATATCTCACTACAATTGCTCTATGCAGCTGCCCAAATAAAATAACTATACAGAGGAAAATAAAAAGTTGCTACAGTCACTACTGAACCAGAGTTTTGTAAAGGTTTGTAATGAACTTGGAAAACATGTTCCTCTTCTGTATCACCTTTTGAAGCATATATTAGAAGAAAATAAAAAGTTGCTACAGTCACCGCTAAAGCAGAGTTTTGCAAAGGTTTGTAATGAACTTAGCGAACATATTGCTCTTTTGTATCACCTTTTGAAGTATATGGAAAGATCAATTCTATGAGCTTTGTATAGTACATGGATAGTATTTGGGTGTTGTGAATGCCATTATATTTATGAATTCCATTCTCTGCATTTTGTAGTACATAGTTTAGAAGCGTTCTCTCTATCTAAACACATCTCATGTACACTGTAAATGTTCCTTATGAGAGAGATTCAAAACATATCTGAACACTAATGAGAGAAGTAGGCCATAACTTCCAAGTAACTATATAATACTATTGGTGTATTCCTTGCACCTCTCCCAGGTGCAAGTGCTAGTTATAGCTATTCTACACATATTTTTATTACTCCAAACATTGAAGTTTTCATATTTCATTTAAGATTATTGCGAGGCTACCGCCATACATTCCTATATTTGCTCGTTTCACAGAGTCTCCACTGCCAAATTATAGTAAATCGATGATGAACTACCATTATAGTTGGTCTTTATTTCTATTTTTATAGCTATAAAGGTGCAACAGTTCAAGATCTAGTTAGAAAGGAAACCATTCCACACTTGTGGGATCCTAAATTTAATTCTTTAGCAACGAATGAAAGGAAAGGTCCATTTAGGGAGGCAGGCAAGAATGTAGATAAAGAAATGGATAAATCCGACCTCAGTGGTTATATGTGGCTAATTGTAGACCCACAACAAGGAAAGTAGGAAAATAGCAAAGGAAGTCACTCTAGAAGAAATAAAAGGCAAGGCAAGGGTGGAAGTGCCCCACACTGTCATAATGAAGGTCTGCCTCTAACAAAAGACACTTGCTAATGCTGGATATCTAGAGGCCAAACATCATCTTGCTATAGAAAACCAAATTAATTCAAGCTTATGTTGACAAGATTACTTAAAAATGGTTCGAATGGAAGAGGGCTTTCACCGAGTGGATGGGATATTCTTTGGTAGCCATTTTAACCTCAACCCTTCAATTCTTATCCTTTCTTTTTTGACATATACAGTCCCAACAACGTTATTCTAAAAAGAAATCTATGATAAACTATCCCCTTTGTTATTAACCCTTATATTTAGATTTATTCATTGTTTCTCAGTATTTCACTGTTGTGCTTAGTATAGATGACAAACTAAGTGGTTTAAGAAGGGCAACCCATTTTCAGATAGACTTTACAAAACTTGTACAACAAAATTCAAAAGCATGACAGTCTTGTTATAAGAATCTAAAAGAGGCAAGCAACATGTATAAATATTAAAGAAAGAATGCAAGTAATGCCAATGTTATTAGTGCAGAAACAAGTCAAACTTACCTGAACTCACCACCTCTTTCACAAATTCTTCACAGTCATGCCAGCAACCTTCCGACCAAACTCTTCTTCCACGTTTATAAACACCCTTCTTTCGAGAGGTAAAGAAGCCAATGAGAAGGGCTTTTCTTCCCTCCAGAGCAGCAGCCATGAAGTCCTAGGATTAGACCTTGCACTCTGTTTCCTTCGTAACTTTTCGAAGGTCACAAAATAGGTGCTTCTCAGTCTACCTTCTCTCAACATGCAATCATTAAAAAATAACAAAGAAAACTAAATAGTATAAAAGATTAAAAAATTCACATAAAAAAAATACAAACAAAGAAATGCAAATGAAAAATTTAACACACACAGATTACACAAAAACAAAGACCAAATGCAAACGAAAGCAGATTACACAAAAATAAAATCACTAAGACAGCCAACTCTTGGAACTGCTGGGCTGCTTGTCTAGCCCGCAAATTGCACTAAAATTCCTACTCTGGGCAACATTCTGTATTTACATTTGAACTCCTCCTCAGAGAGTTTCTTCTTATTAATGGTTTCCAAACTTTGGCTCTGGGCAACATGCTACTACAAGTGAAATAGAAAAAATAAAGCATTTTTTCTGTTGCTTTTTTTCCAGTCTTTCTATTACTTAGTTATCCGTTGAAAGGAGCGGCCTATGAATAGGGTCGGTGTACATGGGCTCCAACCTTTATGGACTGAATCTGCACTAAACATTGCTCTTCTAAATCTTTAATTAAAGAGTTTCATTTATTAGTCCCGCCTATCTATAGGCAAAGACTTATGTTTTCGAGCAGCTGACATTAAGCATTAAAATCATCTTGGGGAATTGCATAACAGTTTAACCTATGATCGATACAATTTATCTTATTAAACTGTAATCTAAACACTTTATTCCAAATTTTCTATTGGCGATTCAATTTTTTGCCGGGATTTTCAGCTTTTTACAATTACAAATTCCTAAAAAAAGATAACGCAACGAATCACATTCGAGTAGACTGTGCTGGTAAAGTTTAAGGTAATGTTTTTATGAATCATATCCTTATTAATTTGCATAGGAGCTAATGTATTTCTAATGTTTTCGCTTTTTTTCAGGGATGGCACATGGACTGTAGCCGGTTGCGTGGCATTCTACAAAAGGTTCACGTGCCTTGTCTATGTTTCCACATTTTTAATTCATGCATACTAGGGTTGTTGCATTGATAAGAAGACAAAAAAGCTCTGTTCGGGTTTAGTTTTACAGAAAGCTCCATCAGGGTTAGTTCCAAGAACATGATGAGCTTGTTCAGTGCCTTGCTATCACGGGTGCAACTGGAACGTTTGATGCTTGTGGCCATTGTGCAGGATGGATTTTACTATTTTACTTTTGTTATGAACTGCATGAGTTTTTTAAAAAAATACTGATTTGAAATATCAAAGGTACCTTCTTCCTGTTTGTTACTACTAGGCATCTGAGTTTTATGAATTGTACATAGCGTTTAGCAATCTTGGATTCTCTTAAATCTCCGTCACATTTCATTCTCGAATTCTATCTGCAATAATTATGGATTTTGGAATCTTAACAGTGTATTGTTGCTTGTGCTACTTAGAGATCCATAGCTTGTTCGAAAGCATCTGTTTTAGGATTCTAGCCATGGCAGCAAGGCACTGAACTATTTGATAAAATTCTTTGGTAGAGATGTATGAAAAATGCGGTAGCACAGACAAAGCTACGAACTGTTTGGGAAAATGTCTCAAGTAAATGTGGTCTCGGTGATGGAATGCCATGGCAAGCCGTAGAGTGCATTTGCACAATTTTCTCGGCAAGTGACGGTGATGTGATGATTTACAATTATGTTTGGTATGCTCTGTATTGTACTTGCCAGTCAAAATTTGGGGATTGACAATAGGTAAGTGATAAAAGAGCTGTGTTTTATTTTTTCTTTTCTAGCAATTGACAGATTTATTATTTTTTTGACATGGAGGCTTTCATTGTCAGGTAGTCCCTAGAATATGAATTTGTGCTGGAGCCCTGTTCCTTTCAAATGGGTGGAGAGAAATTGATGTAAATGTTGACAAGAACAGTCTACGCGGTTCAACGAGCACGGGTAAGTGTCATGGTTTCTTTATATAATAATATATTGAATTCAAAATTTCCTTGTCCATTCGGTTAAAGGAAAAAATTCATGCCACTCCCATTTCTGATGTGCGAATGCCCTTTGTTACAACCAAAGGTTCTAATTAGACCTAGGAATTGAATCTTGTAATTTTGTTACATATTTATATTTATCCTTAATTCTCAGTGGGAAAAACAGTTTTTATTCTTTCTTACAAAATGGTAGATCAATTCAGCATCTATTATTCATTTTTAGTAGTTGTGAACCCCTTGGGAGTGCCCATTTCCCCTTTGGGTTACCTGGAGAAACAGTGATCTAGGTGTCCTATTTTTTGGTGCACACATCTTCTGCATTATGGCTTTGTTGAACATGCCATTTTGGGCTACCTACAGTGACATTGTTGAAACTTTGTAGACAACTTGAAATGGATTATTATGTGTATAATCAAATCTTGAATTCATGAATGTTATTAAATTCCATCTAAACAGAAATTTTGAGGCAGGTCTGCAAGTTTTGATGCTTCCTCACTGCCTACACAGGTGTCAAGTACCTCATCTGGCAGCGATGCTAAGCAATCTCTATTTAATTCTGTTGAGATTGTAGCATAATTTGTTTTCTATTCACACAATTGTTGACTCTGGTTTGTTTGTGGTTACGGCTTGTATGGAATTCTACAATAAAGTTCACTTACTAGATTAGTAAGTAACATATCTCCTTATGTTAATTGAATAATCTGTTGTTTTAATCTACATTTTCTTGTTTGAACGAATGATCTGGAAGATTTTCTTGAGTTGGAGGTTGAATTGCCATTTATGTTTTTTAGTGTGGATATGCTATGTGAATTTTACCAGTTTTCTTTTGCCGGATTATAGAAAATATCCCCTTAAATTTTTGAATTAAGTGTTATTTGTTAATAACAAAAAGGCCTAATTCTTGAAGATTGGATTCCAATGCGAATGGTTTATAGTTTTGGACTTGAAAATGCTTTCTTGTAAATGCTAGAAACGCTAAATATCTATAACACTGGCAGTGTTGTAAGTGACAAATTTTGTTAACTAGTGTTTGTAAATTATAGGGTTTGCAAATTAAACTTCATTAAATGAGAACTTTTCTGCTTGAAAATAGGACCTATGTTTGTGGTTCAGGTTATCCTTACCTCGAGGCTAGGGTTTTCACACGGGGCAAGAAGTTTTAAGTCAAATCAAACATTTCAAACTAAGAATATATCTAAAATGCTCAGCAAGATCCACCAGCTTCATTACTGAGTAGATTTAGCTGTCTATGGGCAGTGTCCGTGTTTAAGGATTTTAGGTTTTAACATATATTTGGATAGCACTGTACAGTGTTTTTCATTTGAACTTTTGAGTCCTTTCAAGACCCTTTTTCAGAGAAATTACAAGATCGATAATTTCTGGGTTGCCTCTTTCAAACCACAAACCATAGTTTGTAGTTATTTTGAACTTATGACTAGGAAACATGCACCAGCTAGTATCCCATCTTAGTATCCAAAGGACAACATATTTGGTAGGGAAACTCCTCTTGCTGGGCATGCATAGGTGAAACTATTCTCTCTTATGGTGAAGAAGATTAGAGTGCTTCCTGGTGCAACTACTGGTAATTATTGTCTTACTGTGCTTGCCTTGCCTTTCATAAAATGTGCACGCTTCCCACAGAGAATTTCTCTGTTCCAAGATTTGAACTTGGGCATCCTAAACAATCATGGGTTAGCTTTTGAAGCTTGAATATAATAAGCTCAAAATAAACAAACTTTAATGATATTGCTGATGGGTTGCTCTATCTAAGCTAATTGTCTTTTATTAGTTTCTTTCTTGAGGAGTGGATTCCTCAGTTTCCCATAAAAGTGACTACCTTTGAGTAAAGCTCTGAGTTACTTCTTGTTCAATCTTTATTATAATGTTTAATCCTTTGTACTTCACCTGATAAACTATGGCATGACCACAACTTTTCTTGTATTGAACAATCAAACATGATCAGTTGGAATCTTTTCAATCATGTCATTCCTTAGTAACATTGAATAATACCTCCTGTCTGTTGTTAAGATCTTTCTCAAAGTTTCCTATCATGGCTATTTCATGATTTTTTATTTCTTATACATTTATTTTTTGATTTGCAGGGATTGGCAATGCAACATTTTTAAGCAGCAACAACTAGAAAGAATTGAGATTGATATACAAGCAGCTATGAAGTTCTAAAGCTGCATTTTACTGCTTGCACAAATGATTATTGGATATAATTGTAATACAAAATATTTGCTTATTAAAAAAGCTATAATTGCATAACTATGGAGAAACTCATTATACTGAATAAAATGTGTTGTGATCGAAGATCTGTTTAGCCCATAACATTAGTACCCACTTCTTCTTATCTCTTAATAGAAATAATGAAATGTATCTTGCAGAATTACTAGAATGCATGGTCACTATCTATGGCAAGTGTTGTTTGTGAATTAGACAGTAAAAATTGTTACATAGCCTAATGCAAAAACAACATTGATATATATTATAGCTTATGGAAATCTGAACACCTATAAGATTCTCTATATTTTGTGTCTATTTTGCAGATAGTTTTTAGGGTTCTCGGCAATATTTCATAACAGATTTTCAGTCATCCATAGCCAAAATACCGACATTTATAACAACAGATTCGTGTAGGTATTTCTCTGTATTACAACTTTCAGGTAATTGTAACATTCCTCACCCCATGCCTGAAATGTTGCAGCGAATGTCTCCTCCTGTTGTCTGTATGTATGCTCACGTTTGCACCATTGCTCCTTAGTCTTTGTGTTCTTTTGTTCTGCTTGTTAGCTATATGCCCGTTAAGACATTTTAATGCATTAATTTGCCCTAAACTGCAAAGCAAAATTGCTTGTAGTTTGAAGACTGTGTACTTTTATCCGTATGCCCTTGATCTGTTTGTCCACACTGTCATCAGGCTTTATCCTACCGTTTCGCTTTGATGGAAATCTGTATCCTCTTCCTAATCCACCATTTTTGCATAGGCAGCGAGTATACTGGCAAAAGGTTTTAGAGCTTGACTTTACATTCTTCGTTTGCATTTGCCTAAAAGTTTTTAAAGCTTTTTCAAAAATCCTATTTGGGCACATTTGCCTGAGTCGAATAGTTCATGTGCTTTTCTGTTTTTACAAGTAAAATATAGGTGCTGCCTGTTATACTCATGGAACTAGGTGCGTGGTCTTGTAATGCTCCTACATTTTGCAGTCATGCATGGTAGGGTAGGTGCTCGATATCGCCACCACCTTCATTACCTCTTTTCTCCACCCAAGAGAGTTAGCGCAGACCAACGGGATTGAAAGCCCCATTTTTTGTTGCCCTGGAAATTTGCCAGTTTCGACCTTTCTCACAGGTACCCACTTTCTGAGGCTCATGATTCCATTGTTGTGTCCAGCCAGAGCAATGCTTTTAACTGTTCGTTTATCGTTACCCATTTTTTCACTCGATCGCCAAAGGCTTTAAAGTATGTGTCAGCATAGGCTACAAAATCTTTCCTGCACATAAAAAAAATTCATTACTATGCAATATAAAAGAACTTTGCTGAACTCTTTCTTTGTTGGATCATAAAGTTTAAAAATCTTACACAATATTTTCACTTAGGGATCCTCCATACTCGTCTTAAATCTGTGGAAGCTCCCAATGGAATATTGTCACTAATGGCTCTATACCTGGAACTTCACCCTTGTGATTTTAGTACCATGGCATTGACATTGCTCATTTTTTATGTATATATAAAGATCATCTTCAGACTGTTTCTCGTCCACCAAAAGTTTGACGTCCTCCTGAAATGTTTTATAGTCCATCCATTTAGATCTATTTTTCTTAACGTAACCTTGACAAAATTAACAGAGCTTTGGATCATGTTCCGCAGCCAGCCCATGCTAAGTTTTATTTCTCAGAGAACAACTAGCGGTGGATTTCTCATCTCTGAAGCTGCAACCATAGCCAAAGATGGGATTGGGTAATTCTCTATTTTAACTTTCTGCAAATTTAGAGTTAGTCGGTGGGAAGAGAAATTTTTTTGAGAGGTGGGTTCAGTTGCAGCCCTGATATGGGATTTTCTTAGGACACATCAATGCAGGGTTTCCACCCAGTAACCCGGGTCATTCACCATTATCAGGGTCTTGTGAGGAGTTCACAGAGGCACAATCACCCCAAGGGCAGAGCTAGAAGCATCTTGCAGCAGCCTGGTTGGTCACTATAAGACCATTTGGAGGCCGCAATTGTCAATCTCGAAGCAGATCTAGGGTGAGAACCCGATTCTTATTTTCACTTTTGTTTAATGTGCATGAACAGGGGTGATTGATGAAGGCGGGGAGCATGGATAGGGTGAGTATGGAGGCGGTGGATGGGTTGAAAAGCCAGGGTGAGTTCGCCAGGGTGGAAGGTGGGTTATCTATATTTCCTTTTGATTTCAATGTAATCTGTTGTTCTTCTTAACCATGCCTTTTGACGAGTCTGTGTTCCAATGGTAGGGTTGAACGGGTCATACTCTCACAGAAGTTTCAGAGCTCTCCACAACAAATGAAACTTTTAGAAAATTTGAGGCTTCAATAAATATGACATGAAGACCGCGACTGGTTATGACCTTTCAAAGCCTTTTACACAAATCAAATTTGGGCATATCCTACTATCATGGCATTTGATAAGATCACATCTCTTTCAGGCATTCTGTCAAACAGTTAACATGTGTCTTGTTTATGCTTTCTTTTTTGGCATAGATGTCTATGAGGACAGTTGCAACTTTAACATCTGTTAAAAATCCGCTTCCCTTTATGCTTTGATGTCTGCACGTATACCCTGTTCCAAAGCCCACTTTGGCACAGGCAGAGGGGATGCTGCTAAAGGTTGTGGAATTTGGTATTACACCTGGCAATTGCATTTTCTTGAAAATTTCTAAAGCCTTTCCAACAAAACCATTGTGCATATTCTGCAATCATTGCAGTCCACAATGACACATTTGTTTAAGGCATTACGGTTTTCTTGCAGTAGCATCTCCTTTGTTCTATCAATTTCCTTTTTATTTGGTACCCATCATTCTCATTTTTGTTACATGTTCATTAAAAAGTAGATCCCGGGCTTGAAAATCTTAAGCTAAAAATCTTATTATAAGGCTGTCATGTAAGTATCAATCCTCCTTTATAGGACATATAAACTCCAATGTCATGTGCAATTACCCTAGCAGGAGATATAAGTAACTGTGTTGTAGAATTGATCAATTTCATGGTGCTCTATTTTGACAAGAACTACAACAACCATACTATTAGCTGCGGGCCTTTTTCTTATTCCCGAGTCTCCAAGATGGCTGGTGACTATTCTTGTTTATATTGGGTATTCCATCATAACCATGACTCAAGGCAGCTTTTTCCATCCTCCACCATACGGGAGACTACGACTTGGAGCTCTTTGCAAGTACCCTGTCAAATGCACATGTCTAATCACAACCATCCTTCCCATGAATTCATCTAATCAAATTTTAAAAACATTTTGGTTGAAACTTTAGTATGTGTCTGTACTTATTTTGCAAATAGCCTTGTTTCAAACTAGTTTCAAGTTATGTCTAGAAAACTTGAAGTATTATCAGCAACACAAGATGCTGACTATACTCTTGACTATGTTTTAATCTCAT
>CM021109.1:190945572-190989447 GCA_007115665.2 Sequoiadendron giganteum
TTAACTTGTCTCATCGACACCAACAACCAACATCAAAGGAACATAAGATCTAATGTCGATGAGACATTGAGATATCGGTAAGACAAAGAAGATTGTCTCATCGACACTCTTCAGGTAATGATCAAAAGCATACACCACTATACCATCGAGAAGGTGAGCAACATATGCGGTAGAGCAGTATACACCGCAACCCCACAGTAAGAAGCCTTGAGCAAGGTGGTGGTGCGGTAAATAGCAGAAGGGAAGGGAAAAACATTGCCATAATGTAGAGGGTATAATAAGAGATAGCAGTAGTATGATAATCATGGCAGAAAATCACATCAGTCACAATCCATTTGAATAAATCATTTAAGGAATCAAGAATATAGCCTGCCAAAATACTCTAAAACTCTAATAAAAATACTCTAAAAAAAAAATTGAAATCTTATTTTCAAGCATAGCCCGCCAAAATGGAGTTTTCATTTTAATAAACATACAATAAAACCTTTGTTGAAACCTTATTTTTAGGCGTAGCCTGCCAAAATGGAGAAGTGTTTCAGTAAAGAATGACAAAGAATGGTAAGGAGATGTGCGTGATAGGAGGCATAGGATTCATTGTTGTTTATCAGTTCCAGCTCTGATCAACAAGGGTTACAATGTTCGCGCTACTGTTTGTAATCTAGGTATTTAATTGACATATGTTTGCATAATCTCAAATTCCTTTAGATGCTTTTGAAGTATCAATGTATCCTATATAGGGTTTAGAATGACTTCTTTTAATTTAAAAAAATAAATCAGATGCTTTTGAAGTATCAATGTGTCCTATATAGGGTTTAGAATAATTTCTTTTAATTTTAAAAAATAAATAAATGATGTATTTTCTTGTGATTAGATAATGTGGAGATCTCCTAAATCTTCCCTAGCACACTGTCCTCTTTCACACTGTGTTCATTACTCTAGCTACTAGGGTTTTGCATTTGACATCTTTAATATATCTTCATGATAGTGGCTTTTAAATAGATCTTAGTCTTTGCTTTAATCTTTATCACAGTAACCCTTGAGTTCCCTAATCCACCTTCAATCTCTTCTAAGAACGTTGTCTTAAGCTAGACTGCATAGTATGCATATAAAGCAAGTCCTTCATACCTACCATTGTTCCAAACCACCACTCATTGCCTTGCTTAAAATTTTGCCTCCATAAGCACAATACCATGTTTTAAAATCATGGTTGCCAGTGATTGACCATTAAGGTCACTAATTTCATCAAGATACAATGAGATTTTTGTCTTCAAACTTAAGGCATTATGCAAGATAACATTGTGAATTGTTTTTTGTGTACAATTTGATTTTCTTGCACATTTATTGCTTTGCTAACTACCTTTAAGATTGGATATTGCACCATCAGCTACAATCTCAAACAACTCACTCACTATCACTTGAATATTCCTTTCATGAACATCCTTGTATAAAATCAAACGATGCCCTATAGACTACCTACTTACTAATATAGGGGACTCATTGGTTCATGGTATTTTGAGTTTTATTTAGAAGGGGTTAACATGTGGCATTTTTATGTGTAGGAAGAATAGATTGTGATGCAACGTTCGAGTATGGACGATTCAGGTAAATTTGGATTGCTATTAGTGTCATAGACAGATTGGATTGTACCTTGAGCTGGTGAGAAACACTTCCAAGTGTTCTCTTTAATCTTTCTCTTTTCGCCCTGGTATGGTTTAAAGGATGGTTTGGATCATCTCGTCCAAATCTTAGTAACCTAGTTGGATCTTGGGTATTAGTATGTGTTTCATCAAAATATTCTACCTATCAACAAACGCAAGCATTATTTAATGTTTGACCACAATTGGAATAAACCTATCTTTTTAAGTTTCTATGTTATGTTAATTATGCTTTAGTTAAAAAACGATGTAACTTTTGTGAACAAACCTGAAGCTTGTTGCTTCCCGTACAAATAGGGAAACCAAGGTCTGATTTTGATCATCATATCATCATCATTTCAATCCATTAGAATAGATACTAGACTATCTCACCCACTTATTCATATCAAAAGAACGCATCTTATGTATGTTTATATTTTGAGCAATATAATGGAGCAGATACATTATAACTAGTAATCCATCTTCAGTGTTCAATTGTTGTGTCTATTTTTGTGCTCATTTATTGTTTTGTTGTCTCCAAAGTGGTCTTTTCAAGTTGTTTAAATCTGCAAGATTTATCAGGGCACATTTTTTGCTGTTGTTTGGTCCAATTTGAGGTGCAATTGTAAGGATTTGTCTTTTTAATTATACTTTCTGACATTTGTCTTGATACAAATTGTTACTTTAGAATTATGGTATTTCTTTTCTTCTAATTTTTTTAACCCTCATTTTAGGGAAGAGCTCTAAAGATGGTTCCTTCAAATGGAGACTGCACTTTTCTGCTATAGGCTCCATCTAGAAACACCAGAAGTTCAAGTACTATCATACTCAGGTACAACAAAGTTTGAGGTTACCTTGTTCTCATTGATACAAAATGTTGTCCTTCAATCCTTCTTTATAAGCAACATTCACTATTATGGACTTCATCATTGTACCTTTCATGCATTCAATTTAATTTGTTATGTGGAAACATGTTGTCTTTGCAAGTGATGACTATTGTGCAAGCTTTTAATCTACATGACTACCCCTCATGTTCAATTCTTGTGACTGTTATGATGCTTGGGGCTACTTACTTTTAACCAGACTATTAATGAAAACTATCTTGGAATCCTTGATGATCAGTTTTGTCAGAATCATGGCTATATTGATAACTTTCTTGTTTTCCTAGACATCTATGGTATACAAGTTATTTTAATGCACATGATTATCAAATTATATGTTTATAGATGTATGCACATATTTTGACTGGTGATCCTTCATTGCTCTAACAACACTCTTCTCAATCAAATGCAAGAAACCTAGGAGCAACAAGGAAGACATCAACTTGGAGGCTTAGACAAGCGAGAAGACTAAAGATGATGCAGAACAAAGCAACCGGGATTCATCATTAAGGCAATGATGAGTCCCATTTCTCTTTGTGTATTTTTCTCTTTTGTATCTATAAATGTATAGTTTTTCAATTATATGCATTCAAATAGTCAATTCCATGGCTTGTGTGGAACAACATACATTTACATTATCAATAAAGACTACATTTTTGAAAGGATTGTGCAATCTTTCCTATATTATATGCATCTGTGTAAGTGCAATCTAGTAATGTACTCTTCTAGTTTTGTTTATGCACATGAATGTAATGTAGCTGAAATAAAAATGTACCTTACTCTTCATTTGAAAATCACAAAAACTCTACCTGATTGAGCTATTAACTTTTATGTCTTCACGAACATATGTTGATACAAAATGAATGGAAGAAGCATCCAAGTAATCCTAATTTTTTCTGCCAACAATTCATCCAAGTAATCCAAGCAATAATAAAAGGAGGAATTGATGCTTGGCATTTGTAGGGTGTGATTAGGAAAAGTATTGTCTATGCAAGCAACAAATTCCGCCATTAACTGATTTGACTGTATTTATTAATTAATTGAAAATAAAAAATAAATACACTTTTTGTTTTCAATTAATTAATAAATATAGTCAAATCAAAAATTTGTTGCCTGCATAGACATTGTCGAAGCAAATACCCTATTGAAATGGGTTGTATCTTTTGCAGAGGTGGAGGAAATAAGAATAGAAGATTTTAGTGGAATTCATTTGGAGGAAATTTGTTTGTTGTAATTAATGCAGGAAGGAGTTAACGCTAGCAAGTAGAGGAATGCGTTTTAAATTCCCAAAGGACTTGAAGCATTGATGAAGGTATTGTTGAGGGCGTTGGACACATGTTCGACATTAATAGTGAGGGTTGACAATATGATGTGTTTTGAAGACACACAAGGCATTTCATTTGATGATTCTCGATTTGCGATGGCAAGGAATGTAACAGGTCTACGGTGTGAGGCAGTTTGGAAGCTAGAATACCAGAGAAGAAATGGAGGCCAATTTCACTCTATGTTCGAGGAGAAAATTGGACCCTTTTTTTGGAAAAGCAACTGTGAAGAGGCTAAGAGGATTGTTCCTCTCCAATGATGTGAAGGTGGCACAATCTGTGCAAAAAAATTCTGGGTATTGGCTTCGAAGATTTGACGCACAGGTATCGTACTAATATGGATATTTACTCACTGATCATGGCATGGGGGTTGGACTTAGGAGAGTTGGTGGAGGAAGTGAGGAAAGTAATGAAGGAGTTGGTACACAAGGATTTTTTAGTGAATATGGAAAGTATCCTAGAATGGGCTATACCAGGAGAAGGCTTTGATGTGAGTGAAGGCATGGAAGATCATGTGGACCCTGAAGTAGCAGAGATAAACCATCCCTTCATTAGGTGGCCAGAAGTAATCACCAAAGCTATGTGGAGAGGAGGAGCAGAGCTAGGATGGAAAGCCCTGAAACTTTGTGTGGAAATAATGGAGGTCGACACGGTCATTGAGGGACTCAAAGATGTCTTCAGAGAGGAGCTGCGGGAGAAGAAAGGTTTGCGCACAAGGAAGAAGATTAAGCCAATCAAGGAAATATACCCAATGCAACTGGGTTGCATGTCAGGCACTTCCACATAAACTAAAGCTCAATTTTGGTTAAAATACAGTTTATATCTTAGTTTTTGTTGTACGTTTTTTGGGGTTAAGCCCTATTTTTTATTTGAAAATGTAAACAGCATGGGGTATGGGTAATAGTAGATAGGGTTGTTTACAGGTGGATTCAATAGTTTTTTTCTAGTTTGTTGGGAACTATGGTGGTTAAACAAATATATTTTAGATGTTGTTGAATGGACTTAATTTTGAAGTTGATATAAATTCTGCATTATTATTAATAAAATAAAATATTATCACCGGTCAAAAAAAAAACACAGTACGTTGCATGTTAAATTTCAAACATTTTCTTTGCATTTTTTTGTAAATATTATTTTCTCAGTGCATCATTATGTAACAACAATTTCATTTCTAAGATATACGGTAAAAATAAATGAAAGCACATGTTTTCTTTGTCAAGGGAAATGTATGGTGAATACCCTATGTCTTTCAAATAAGTGTGCAACTGAAATAAGACATAACTAATTGAATCTGATTTTCTACTGTACAATTATTTTTTTATGTGCTTTTTACTTTTTGCATGTGGATTATCCTCAGAAAGAGACTACTTATCTTTTCTTAAATGAAGCCTTTACATTTCCTTTCTACGAAAGGAAATTACCTGGTTGACAACAGGTTTGGTTTAGAATTATAATGGAAAATAAAAAAGCTTGCTAGGAGAATAAAACAGGTTTTCAATTGTCCAAGTACAACATAATATTACTAAAGAATTTCAAAGTTTAGGCCATAAGAATCATCCTTTTTTAAACATGGATTGCAAATAATTCTAAAAATTTAGAAGTCTTGGTCATTAACATTATTGTCTGCTACAATGTCCACCCACTTTCCTCTCAACGATTTAGTATTTCTACGTCGTCCACATCCTCTCTACATGGCCTTGTCTGTGAATAAAAATGTTGCCAGAAAAGCTTTCAATGCACTACTGCCGAGAAGGAAGAAGCAACTTGCGAGACCATGGTAAAAACCGCTCTACCGCACCGAGTTGATGAAGGAGTCGCGAACAGTGGTGGTCGCCACACTACCACACGCCATTGGTAGAAGACTTGTAGGATTCAGCACAACACCGCCAGAAACAGAAGGAAGACTCGTGTGCCACCACAAAAGTCTGATGCACAGAGGAAGTCCAGTGAGGAGAGTACGTGGGTATTTGAATTTTCTCATAAGATTATATAAAATTTATTAAACAATATTTAAATTTTATTTGTGCATAGTTAAATTGAATTAGTATATGTTTCAGGACAAGGCTCTCTTACTCGGTTGACAAATCTGTAACGAGGAGGAGTAGCAAGAGGATGAGGATATGTTTATGCCTTAGTATTTCATGGATTTGATGGAATTGTGATTGATTTTTGTTACAGCGGATCGGTGGAGGTTCAAAATTTTTTGAACAACGGATTTTTGTGCTTCAAAACAAGGTCTGTGGTGCTCATCTTAGTTCACAATTTACTTTTGTTTCTTATTTTCTTTTGTATTATATTGCAATGCCCTCTATTTGTTTGTGGAAAGTGTTTAGTTCAGAGGCTAGTCTATTTAAGCCCTAAAAGGCCTTGCATGTATATGTTTTAAATTGATGCTCCTTATTAAGAAGGCTTTAGTAATAGTTGGGGTTTCAATGAAAGCATTTATTTTTAATCTGCCATTAAGCTTACGAGGATCTGTTAAAGAAAGAAAAAAATGCAAGACAAGGTGGTGAAAATGAAATAAGCTTCGTAAGTCTCGATCTCTTCACCTCTAGACACAAATATGTGGTCAAATACTTTTGTTCCAGAAGCTCCAATTTTATGTGATTCTTTTTTTCTTTTTCTTCTTGGGTTTTAGAGGAGCCCGATCTTAATTTTGGTGTTTGAGTATTTTGTGTTTTTATTGGGTTTGTTTTTTTGGGTTTTGAATTTATATCCATTTTGATTGTTGAGAATTTGGGGTTTTGTCTGTGAAGGATTCATGCTTTTTGTGATTGTAAGGGAAGGAGGAGGATGGGGTTGTAGAAACAAGAAACCTAGATTAATTGTAATGAATATGATATATATATTCTTTTTGCAAGAGCATCTTGAGGTGAGACTGGTGGTCATATAAACGAAGAGAGGAAGGGAGGAGAGCTACATGGGGGATGCTCAAGTGAAGTGCCCTTCTACATCTAGAGGGGAATCGTAAGTTCTTTTCCTTATCCTTGTTAATTCAAAGCTAATTGTTTTATCATCGTATGTTTTTGAGAAAACTGTTAAAGGAATTTAATCGCTGGTTACTATGTATGCTTGTATTTTAGTGGGGAGACTATATCTCTATTTTGTTTTTTGAATGCTTTAAAATCAGTGTGTACATTATGGTTATCATGATCTTATTTGCGGGATATAATCAGTTTGTAGTTTTATCATCTTTCCTTTTTTACATGTTTTGTGTTTATGTAGTCCATCATTATGTAATCTAATCTTTTAGATGAGATTGCTCCCAGAGCTCTCTTACATGTTTTAAATTTTTGCAGTCATGTCCCTCTCTTGTTGTTCTTCCTCAATTTCATTAGGATTATACATTGACCTTCTTGCCCCTCCTAAATTTTGGACCACATCCATTACCTCCACATAAAACTGGACATCCTTGGTCTTCTTGGTTCCCACGCCATGATATGGTTATGCAAATGAAAATGAAGCAAAGTAATCATCTCCTTCTCTGCTAGCTGGAAGAATGCATGCTTAATGTTTTGATACATGATATCAACTCTCTCTTCTGCTCTCATGGTTGAATACTAAAATCCATTATGGTGGGCCTCCAGAGTTCTAGTCACCTTTCTTCCTCTTCCACCAAATGCTTGCCTGATCCATGGTGGAGCTTTTAATTCAACCCCCCCCATGAGTTTTCTTTTACTATGTCCTTGGCTCTAATTGGTTTGGTTTTGGGTTTTGGGGTTTACCATAAGTCTTGGTCATGGTTTTTCTATTCGAGCGTTGACTTGTTATTATGGGTGGCCGGTCAGATAACTGAATCCTTTTTGGTTATTGCATTACTGGCCCCTCTTTACCTGCCCTCTCGATCTTTTACGTTCCAACTATTTTTAATTTTTCCTTAGTGTCGGGTTGATAAACGACTAAAGTTTTTAGACTAATCTCTAAAATTTTCGGCCTTGAGGGTCATTTCCCCGTCCACCTAGTCAGTCCCTTATTTATGAATAACTTTTCGCATGTGCAAGTTTCATAACCGTCGGATGGAATTATTCACATCCTGACCGTTCCCCGCTGGCCTCACAAGGTTTTTGATGACGTCACAATAATGCTACGAGGTATGTGAGATGCTACCATCTATCACCTATGATCATGGGGCCCAGTCCTTGTTCATTGATTGATGAAGGACACTGATGCTGATAGCTGTTATCTTTAGCAACGTATTGTGGTCGTTCCTCGCTGACCTTGCACAATTAAAAAACTAGTTTCAATAATGCTACAAGGTGTGCGAATTTTTGATGCATGGACGTCGATGTCATATGAGAGATGATCGAGGTGGGACTCGTTCGTGCTGAGGTGGTATCCTATAAGTGAATTTCTATTCACCTAAGGTTTGGTGAAAAAACTTGGCAATTTCAAACCACTTTTGACTCAATCTGAGTCGTTCTTTTTGGCTTACATTGATTTGGATCAATGGCTGGCATTTGAAATAGGCTGGTGTTGTACTATAGCCATTTTATCTCATGTGAGTGAATAGTAATGGTTGAGTTTTAAATGCTAAAAGATTAGTGAATTGTTATTTTTGTGCGTATTTCCATGCTAAAGAAGTTTTTCCAGGTACCAAGTGATGCGAGTCATCTTCATGAAAATTCAGCCTCACTACCATTGACATTTTGCGGGTGAAACCGTAAGTAACGCATATACCATATCCTGTGGTTTTTGAAGGTCTTATGGTTGTTTGAGAACAATTATCAACAGCATTTTTGTTTTGTTCCTGAAGGATTGTTTGGGTTAATTTGCTTTAAAATGTTTTAAAGCTTGTCCTGATAATTGTTGTAGCTTCTTGAATTATGAAGCATTCTGTCTAAAGCTATAGGGTGTAAGCTGTAATTGTTTGACACTTAAAAACCCTAGCTCAAATTATTCTTTATCTTGTGTAAATGACACCCAAGGCCCGAAGCTTTGGCTCTGAAACCTCTACTAGGTCCTTGTCCCAAGATATTATAGACTTACTAAAACCCTCTACCAGCAAAAAGCTCGAGGGAAAGGCTTTGTTTTATGGGCCCTTACTCCTGGAAGGGTTAACTGATAAACAATGTGTGATTCAGGATGCTAAGCTGCTGTATACTAGATGGCAGTTGTTCTCAAATTGGTTTGAGAACAAGAATTTGTGTGTTCCTCTGTGTAACCCCAGGAGGTTGGATCTTGGTAAGTTGGTGGTCCCTAATGTCTATTTGGATGTAGATTTGTTGAAAGATGTTGTTGCAAGGTATGACCCTGTAACCAGAGTCATCAGAACACATTCTGGCATAGAAATGGTAAATATAACCAGGGAGGAAATTACAGAGATATTTGGTCTGCATAAATGGAGTCAGGATTAGGAAAAAATTTAGTGGCGAATCTTCACCAGTTGGTGAATAATAGAAATCGGGAGCTCCAAAAATGGCGAATAGTACAAGCTAAAATGGAGACTGAATCACCAGGTTTTTTCAAAAAAATAATTTCATCTCGATTAATTCATGTAAACGATGCATCATTGACACTGATTCGCTAGTAGTTTATACAGTAAAAATTAAAAAATATTAATAATATTTGCCAGTAATATTGTGTAATTCCGGAGAATCAAGAAGGGAATCTACTATATTCGTGTCAAGCTCTCGGAAAGACGTCTGATCAAAGCTCTATTTAATCTCCACCGTTCACTGTTTCCAATAGTTCATGACATACGTCATCATCGTTGTATCGATGGGACATCACTAAGTGTCCCACCGCTGATGTTCACTCATGCCGATAAGGCTTCCATACTCCACCTGAGGTCCACCAAGGCACAAGTACACCACTTGTGTAATTCCAAAGAATTATGAAGGGAATCTACAATATTCCTACGAAGCTCCCGAAAAGACATCTAATCAAAGCTTTGTTTGATCTCCACCATTCACCGTTGCCAATATTTCATGACATACGTCATCATCGTTGTATTAGCGAGGAATCCCTAAGTGTCCCACCGATGATGTTCACTCCTGTCGATATTCACTCACGGAATGAACTTGAAATCGTTCAATTTAAAAGCTAATCGATGGTAAAATTTTCAAGTTTCATTTAGTCTTACTTTGCAAGTGAGATTTTTTAAAAACACTTCATCCGTGTGTGCTCCAATGCATTTTCAATAGTGAATTTATGCTTGGTGGCAAGGGGCTCTGCCCCTCGACCCCACCTGTATCGCAATAGGAGCGCGCCAGGGCCATTGTCCCCGAACCCCGTGAGGGGGCATTGCCCCCTTAATCCCCACAAGGTGGCTCTGCCCCCTTGACCCCCACAAGGGGCGCTGCCCCTTGACTCCACCAATGGTTGTTGCCCCTAGGCCCCTACTTCATTATTAAATGTATATATATATATGGGGCAATTGCATTGACCAACTATGCAAATTTTTAAAGGAGAGAATCACCATTGTAATTAATCTTTTTAGTGATTATTCACTAGGATTCACCACTATGATTATTATTTTTACCCATTATTCATTAAGATTCGCTAGGATTTTACAATTTTTTTAATATTGTGCATAAGATTCACCAGGATTTTACACCTTTGCCGAGGGGGGGCTTTCTTAAAGTTATCCCTGGTCATGATATGGTTACTATTGATCTTGAGGTTTTCAGAGAAGAATACATAAATACTAAGGGTTTGTTTAGAACATCTCTGTTGATACCTCATTTGGCAACCTCGGGAAGAGGAAAGAATAAGAAGCAGGTAGTGATAGGTAAAAATGAGCCAGAACCTTTTCCTATGAATTACTTTTCTAACTATTTTAGGAAGATAGTTTGTGCCTTGTGCCAGGTTCTAGGAATTAGTTTGAAGACCACTCTGCCTACTGATATCATGTACATGACTGTAAATCTCCAACATCCAGGTTTTAATGTGGTATATGATTTTGCCACTTACTTGGCAAAAAAAATGCATGGGTCTCTAGTGGCCCTTAAGGAGGGAAAGACTTGGGTTGGTTTTAGGTGGTTTTCCCTGTTGATGCACATTTTTTTGTATAGGGGCCAAGTAGTGTTTGGACAGGATATGTAATTGAAGAAGAGGGAAGATAATGTTGACATGCTTGTCCAATATTGGACTAGGATCCTTGATATGCATGATTATAAATTTGATTATGTAACATTCCAGAATGTCTTTGGGTCTAATTTGAGAAGAGCTTTGGTTCATAATCCACCCAGGATTCCTAAGGAGATTCATGATTTTTTGAGGCCAATGGAAAGAAGGCCTGAATTAAATTTGACACATAATTGGGGAGATATTATCCCTTATTATAATAGAACAATTTTTAGAATATATGGCACTAATATCAACCCATATTTTTTACCCAAGGATGTGCCTCTTAGAATTGGGTTTTTAGAAATCATGAGACAGATGGGGTGTGCTCAGGATATACATTTGCCAGTAGAACAAAAGAAAGGATCTTTCTTTCCTGAGTATACGATATTTGCTGAATTTGTTATGGCAAAGGGGGGATGAAAGGATTTATACACATTGCTTAGACCTTATAGATTAAAGAATGTATGTCCTAGGAATCATGACCCTGAGGGTTTTATTTCTCAAATGAAGGCCAAGCATCGAACTAGAACTTTCGTCCACAATTTCTATTTTCCTGAGGACATTATCAGGAACATTTTTTATTTAGAGATACAATAAGAGATAAGGCAAAGTATATTGCCTTTAACAAGATGGTGAAGAAGAAGAAAGAAAAGATACCTGCTTTTAATCCCATACCAAATATCAATGGTGAATTGAACAGGGATATGTATGCCATTGACAATTTTGAAATTTTGGTGGGGATTCTGAAGGACGAATGGATTTTGGAAGAAAGGGGAAAGTCACAAACTATTGAGGAATACCTTGAAGTAAGGTTGGAGGAAATACCTACTTATTAGCCCCCGAAGAAGATCAAGGTTTTTTCTAAGAAAAGGGGAAGTAGGGCTATAGAAGTTGCTAAGGGTGTTGTACCATCATCTTTAGGGAAGTCATTACCAAATATTGTTGATCTGGATTCCCCTCTGAGGCGTTTTGGCCAAACATGTCCATCATCACCAAAGAGACAAAAAATTGAAAGAACAAAGGTGGTTGAATAGGATTATGATGAGGATGAAGAGATCATTGTCACTCCTGATGAAATGCATCAAGGAATGCCATATTTTCCATAGGACATTTCATCAAGTTCTGGAGCAGTTGTTTTAAGGCTGGGAAAAGATGAAATAAGGGGGATAACCAAGAAATGATGACCTAAGGATGGAAGCCTGCAGAGAGTTCATGATGGATGACTCTTTTATCAAGACCAATGCTTTTAAGGATTTTGTATGGAGGGCACATGTTTCATTATATGCTGAGAAGGTGGCTCAAGAAAGAAGTTTGCACCTTGAGCTCCCAGAACAAGTAATTCAGTCTAATATCAGGTTGCAAATGAAGGAAAGATTCAAAGAAATAACACCAAAGCAAGGCCGAGCACTGGTACAAAAGAGTGGAATATTGTTACTTCCTAAATGGGATATTGTTGATGTTGTGGTGTTCAATACAATAAGAAGGGCCAATAGGCCACTTCTTGCAACCGATGAAGAAGTTGCATTGGCGCTTAAAGAGTCGGCCTTTAGTGAGGAGTGGGATGCTTTAGCAATCTAGTCTTTTTCCACTGGATCTAGGAAGCTAGTAGTCACAAAACCATTTGATTTCAGTGGTCACCTTGTTGTAAGAAGAGTTGTTGATACCCCAACATTGGAGGCTACAGATATGGTAGTTAATGCTGTCAAGTTCACTTGGGCAACTGTTGAGGATTTGACCAAGGATCGAGATACTTTGAGAGGCCAATACAATGACATTATTATTGAATATAATAAGAGTCAAAAAAAGGTGGCAAAGCTAGAAACTAAGTTGGCATTACTAAAGCAGAAAATGGGGACATTGAAGTCTCAAGGGCAAGCTAGCTCTAGTCGCACTATCTCTGACCCACCAGTGGAGCAGCCTCAACCCTCTTCACAAGGACAGTCGTTAGCTATTGTTCCATATAATATGGGATAGGTGCCTATTACAGTTGAAAGGGATAATATCCCAAGAGGAGGACTTTCTTGGGAGAAATTAATTTTTCAAGTTGAGGAGTATAAGGAGATGGTGCAACAAATCCGAGAATCAATGGGGAAGAGAAATTCGTTGATTGTGGACACTATGTTGAGACACTTAAATGGGAGGTTCCAGGGAAAATTAAAAGGTGTTCATACAAGTTATGCTCTGATGTTGCAAGCACTTAAGATGTTCCTGTGAGATAGAGAGTTGGCCACCCCATTGTTGGATAGATGGAGCCCCAGATTTGAGAAACTGACATTCATGGCAGTGGGAGCAATACAACATGGGCATAAGTATCCTATGGTTATATCAACTTATCAATTTTTCAAAGGGGTAGTGGAGCAAAAATTTTAGGGGTATGTTGCCCCTATGGAATTAAAGATCAAAGAGTTAAAGGCCAAATATGATGGAATGGACTTAACTCCATTACCAAAAATTATGCGTTGTCATGACGAGGTAAAACCTTTGCAGGTTTGGAAAGATCAAATGGCTAATATAATGATAGCTTAGACACATGAGATATGCAGAAATGTTGACATTGGTATGTTGGAGAAACACTTGAGAAACTATAATTTGTTATTAGTTTCTTAGAAGACTTTGATAAGGAGGCCATGTCAGTAATGGTAAAATATGCACCCTATCGAGATAAGATTAATCAGGTTATTTCTTTTAAGTGGTCATCTGAGGAAGATTTTGAATTATGAAAAAAGGTGTTCACCGATGAGTTTAAAATATGAGTACTAAGGTTGAGAAATGCGACTTGGTCATGTATAATACAGTTCTAGCCTCATAAGTTACATTTGAAAGTATGCATTCCTCTCTTGACTTCAGGTACAAGATGTTGAGGTGGAATAAAGTGTCATAATGGTTAAAGATGCCTTTGGTACGAACGAGTTGCCCTTTGAAAGGCGGTTTCTCTTCCTCCGTAGCAACTAATGATTATTCTTGTCTTATGCCTTTTCCCTCCAATTGCATGATGCAAATGTAACTGAATTAGGAATTAGCGGTCCAATGAAAAATGGACATGTGTACCCTCTGGCCTGAATCTTGTTTTGCTCCCTTGTTTTATAGAAGGGAATTTTGGGCCATGGTGCAAGGTCTACTACTGAAATCCGAGATTTGATAAAAAGAGTTTTGTGATATAGAGAGTATGAATGTAAGTCCTTGTCTTAAATTTTTGAGTTAGATAAAAGAAATTGGTCAATAATGGGGTTCTTAGGCATGTTTGTATTGAATATGAAAATCTCTTAAGTCTGTTTTCTCTCCTGTTGTGATATCTTGTGTGAATTATTAATGAAATATTAGTCCAAGATTATTTTCATTCATCTTCATTGTTCTTTACTGTCAATTATGTTTTAATGATGGCTCTAGTTCAAAGGATTAGTTAAATGCCTCAGTTAATGTGTAAGTTCATGCAAGCTAGCAACTGGATTCATAAAGTAGTGATAGACTTTGGTACAAATATGTAGATTGCAATGCAATTCATATAGATCATAATTGTTTAAGATGAAATTTTCCCTATAGTTCAGTTTTCTCATTTGACTCCATGCTTTAGGATATGGCACTGGTATTCTAATCATGGTTATGTTTCTCATGTCTTATGTTTTCACTTTAGAATATTTTATCCAAATATTTCCTATCAACCTATTTTAGTTGTGTTTGCAATTCTCTGCTAATTGGACTTGAGCCTTTTTGAGGAATAGCCAATTTCTTGAAGGATTTCATCCTTTTAGCATGGATGGGGAATCTATCTATTGTTCATAAATGTGTAGTTGAAATTGTTTAAGTTGTATTTGAGGAGCACATTTTAGGGAATACCCCCCTGGGTCTTATAGAGCCCGAAGTGTAGGAGAACTAGCATTATCACTTTTATCATCGAGTTGGCCAACCGCTTCCTGGAATTTTATTATTGAACACGGCAAGTTCATAGAAGCTCTCGAGAAGTCCGCTTGGGTTGTTGTAAAAAACACCAACAATCCACACGTCTTCCAGCCTAATGAAGCAAAGTAATCATCTCCTTCTCCATTGGTTGGAAGAATGCATGCTTAACGTTTTGATATGTGATATCAGCTCTCTCTTCTGCTCTCATGGTTGAATACCGAAATCCATTATGGTGGGCCTCCAGAGTTCCAGTCATCTTTCTTCTTCTTCCACCAAATGTTGGCCCGATCCACATGTCTACTAGCCTAATTGGCTTTTTTTTTGAAAGCTAAATTTTCTCCTGAGTCACCAGTGTATCTCTCTCTACCTTTTTAGACTCTTTCATTGCTACAAATCATCTATGGGATTTAATCATTTGTACCACATGGTTGATGTGCTTTGAATCCTTAAATCTAAAGGAAATTTCCTTAAAATTGGCCACTAGTTCAAGTTCATTATGCTTTCATAATACTTTATATCCATGGATTTCAGCCATTCCTTGATGCCATCAAATGAAGATTGAGGAATGGCGTACATTTGGAGTACATCCCGCTTGAATTTTTTGAAAACAATAGCCATATCAAATTCCTTTTTCCCAAGTCCTACTCTCTCAAGGTTAACAATTCTCAATCTCACTAATAGTGATTACTAAGAAAGGTAATTCCACCAACTCTACCAAACAATTTACCATAGGAACAATAAAAGCAGAGGCTTTGAAAGGAACTCCATGAAAACCAAGCTCTCTAAATGGTATATCAAACTCTAGTTCAAAATATTTTAGATGAGGTTGCTCCCATAGCTCTCTTACTCGCTTGAAAAATCCTTAAGGAGGAGGAGGAGCAAGAGGATGAGGATATGTTTATGCCTTAGTATTTCATGGATTTGATGGAATTGTGATTGATTTTCATTGCAATGGATCGGCAGAGGTTCAAATTTTATTGAACAATGGATTTTTGTGCTTCAAAACAAGCTCTGTGGTGCTCATCTTGGTTCACAATTTACTTTTGTTTTTTATTTTATTTTGTATTATATTGCAATGCCCTTTGTTTGTTTGTGGAAAGTGTTTAGTGCAGAGGCTAGTTTGTTTAAGCCCTGAAAGGCCTTGCATGTATATGTTTTAAATTGATGCTCCTTTTTAAGAAGGCTTTAGTAATAGTCGGGGTTTCAATGAAAGAATTTATTTTTAATCTGTCATTAAGCTTGCAAAGATCTGTTAAAGAAAGAAAAAAATTTGAGACAAGGTAGTGAAAATGAAATAAGCTCTACGAGTCTTGATCTCTTGACCTCTGGACACAAATATGTGGTCGAATAATTTTTTTCTAGAAGCTTCAATTTTATGTGATTCTTTTTTTCTTTTTCTTCTTGGATTTTAGAGGAGCTTGATCTTAATTTTGTTGTTTGAGTATTTTGTGTTTTTATTGGGTTTTGAATTTATATCCATTTTGATTGTTGATAATTTGGGGTTTTATCTGTGAAGGATTCATTATTTTTGTGATTGTAAGGGGAGGAGGAGGGGGGGGGGGTTGTAGAAACAAGAAACCTAGACTAATTTTAATGAATATGATTTTTTTTTTGCAAGAGCAGCTTGAGGTGAGACTGGTGGTCATATAAATGAAGAGAGGAAGGGAGGAGAGCTACATGGGGGGTGCTCAAGTGAAGCGCCCTTCTACATCTAGACGCAATCGTAAGTTCTTGTCCTTATCCTTGTTAATTCAAAGCTAATTGTTTTATCATCGTATGTTTTTGAGAACTCCATGAAAATCAAGCTCTATAAATGGTATATCAAACTCTAGTTCAAAATCTTTTAGATGAGTATGCTCCCATAGCTCTCTTACTCACTTGACAAATCTTTAAGGAGGAGGAGCAGCAAGAGGACGAGGATATGTTTATGCCTTAGTATTCTATGGATTTGATGGAATTGTGATTGATTTTCATTGTAGCGGATCGGCAAAGGTTCAATTTTTTTGAACAATGGACTTTTGTGCTTCAAAACAAGGTCTGTGGTGCTCATCTTGGTTCACAATTAACTTTTCTTTTTTTATTTTATTTTGTATTATATTGCAATGCCCTCTGTTTGTTTGGAAAGTGTTTAGTGCAGAGGCTAGTCTATTTAAGCCCTGAAAGGCCTTGCATGTATATGTTTTAAATTAATGCTCCTTTTAAGAAGGCTTTAGTAATAGTTGGGGTTTCAATGAAAGAATTTATTTTTAATCTTCCATTAAGCTTGCAAGGATCTATTAAAGAAAGAAAAAAATGTGAGACAAGGTAGTGAAAATGAAATAAGCTTCGCGAGTCTCGATCTCTTGACCTCTAGACATAAATATGTGGTCGAATACTTTTGTTCCAGAAGATTCAATTTTATGTGATTCTTTTTTGCTTTTTCTTCTTGGGTTTTAGAGGAGCCTAATCTTAATTTTGGTGTTTGAGTATTTTGTTTTTTTATTGGGTTTGTTTTTTTGGGTTTTGAATTTATATCCATTTTGACTATTGAGAATTTGGGATTTTGTTTGTGAAGGATTCATGCTTTTTGTGATTGTAAGGGAAGGAGGAGGAAGGGGTTGTAGAAACAAGAAACCTAGACTAATTGTAATGAATATGATTTTATTTTTTTGCAAGAGCAGCTTGAGGTGAGACTAGTGGTCATATAAATGAAGAGAGGAAGGGAGGAGAGCTACATGGGGGGTGCTCAAGTGAAGCACCCTTCTACATCTAGAGGCAATCGCAAGTTCTTGTCCTTATCCTTGTTAATTCAAAGCTAATTGTTTTATCATTGTATATTTTTGAGAAAATCGTTAAAGGAATTTAATCCCTGGTTACTATGTATGCTTGTATTTTAGCGGGGAGACTATATCTCTATTTTGTTTTTTAAATTCCTTAAAATGAGTGCGTGCATTATGGATAGCATGATCTTATTTGCAAGATATAATCAGTCTATAGTTTTAGCATCTTTCCTTTTTTACATGTTTTATGTTTCTGTAGTCCATGATTATGTAATCTAATATTTTAGATGAGGCTACTCCCATAGTTCTCTTATATGTTTTGTGTTTCTGCAGTCTTGTCCCTCTCTTGTTGTTCTTCCTCAATTTCATCAGGATCATACATTGACCTTCTTGCCCCTCGTGAATTTTGGACCACATCCATTACCTCCACATAAAATTGGACATCCTTGGTCTTCTTGGTTCCCACACCATGATATGGTTATACAAATGAAAATGAAGCAAAGTAATAATCTCCTTCTCCGTTGGCTCGAAGAATGCATGCTTAATGTTTTGATACGTGATATCAGCTCTCTCTTTTGCTCTCATGGCTGAATACTAAAATCCATTATGGTGGGCCTCCAGAGTTCCATTCATCTTTCTTCCTCTTCCACCAAATGTTGGCCTAATCCACACGTCTTCCAACCTAATGAAGCAAAGTAATCATATCCTTCTCCACTGGCTGAAAGAATGCATGCTTAATGTTTTGATACATGATATCAGCTCTCTCTTCTGCTCTCATGGTTGAATACCGAAATCCATTATGGTAGGCCTCTAGAGTTCTAGTCATCTTTCTTCCTCTTCCACCAAATGTTGGTCTGATCCACAAGTCTGCCAGCCTCATTGGCTTTGTTTTTTAAAGCTAAAGTTTCTCCTAACTCACCAGTATTAGCTCTAACTTTTTAAAAATATTAATATGGTATGTGCACTTTGATATGATGTAATATGATTATGGTTTCATATCATATGTTGTAATATTAGATATATAACCAAAAAATAAATTATTGCATGAAATAAATAATAACTTTTCATTTTAAATGTTTTTTTGTAGAACACGGATCTTCCACAAGATCAAGATGATCCTCAACATGATATAGATCCACAAAATATTGGTTTTACTGGTACAAATCACATGGCAGAGGATGATGATGATGCAAATATGGAAGACAACTAGGTCAATGACAATGATGATGATGAGACAGTTGGTGATAGTAACTAGTGACATTCATGATCATATAGACTACATCATGGATCATTGTTGATATATTGTTATGATGACTCTTTTCATGGTTACTATCATATGTATCATTTTCACAGCCTACAGTACTATATTGTTGAGTTGTATCATATTGACATGTATCATTTTCAACACTATATCATTTGGACATGTATCATCTTGACTTGTATCAATTTGAGTTACATGATTTATCAATTTTATTTATATCATTTGTACATGTATCATTTTCACTTATGTTGACTATTGGACATGTATCATTTTGACATGTTTTTGATGTACTGGCATATTTGACTTTCACTTGTTTTAGTTATAAATGATGATGATCTTATCAGTATTGACTTGTCAATTTATATATATTAAAAGTGGTCGATGATTTTTGGATGGATATTTATTAAGTATGATGATTTTAATTTACTACTCAGGATGGATGTTGTCAAATTTAATTAAATTATAAATATTTGACTCACTTGTTTTATTTATAGATGATGATCATGTTACAATAATTATATTATTATTTAATCATATGAGCTAAATAATTAAATTACTTACTCTATAATCATATGAGTTATTTAAGAGGCACGATATATTTAACTAATCAAATTGAAATAAAACATATTAAATTAATAAATGGAATCAAAACAAGAAGCATTTTTACAAGCAAAAAAAGAAGCAACAATGGAAACCAAACTAGAAGCAATCTTGAAATCAAAATTAGAAGCAAAACCAGAAGCAAACCTCGAAGCAAAACTAGAAGCAAAATTGGAAGCAAAACTGGAAGCAAAATTGGAAGCAAAACTAGAAGCAAAACCAGAAGCAAACTTGGAAGCAAACTTGGAAGCAATACTGGAAGCAAACATGGAAGCAAAATCGGAAGCAAAACCAGAAGCAAACTTGGAAGCAAAACTAGAAGCAAAACTAGAAGAAAAATCGGAAGCAAAACTAGAAGAAAACTTGGAAGCAAACCCAAAAGCAAAACTGGAAGCAAAATCGGAAGGAAAAATGGAAGCAAAACTGGAAGCAAAATTGGAAGCAAACATGGAGGAAAAATTGGAAGCAAACCTGGAGGCAAAACTGGAAGCAAAACTGGATGTCAAATTGGAAGCAAAACTAGAAGCAAAATTGGGAGTAGACATGGAAGCAAAACCAAAAGCCAAATTGGGCACCCATTTCGGTGCAAGTTTTGATGTTACTACCCGACGCAATTTTAGGTGCCAAAAGAGGCGTTATGATGTCCAGAAGCTAAAGCCGATGCTAAATACAGCGCTAAAGCTGACGTGAAACTTGGCGCAAAATCTGACGTCGAGTTGACCATGCTTGTTTGTGCCGAGTTGGGCGCTAGCCAAATTGTTCAATTCATGCACTCAAATACACTAAATTTCGGTGCTAAATTCGGTGCTAATTGCATGTTGTACTGTTGTGTGGAGAATGAGGTATGTCATGATGAGGAGCTATAATGAGAACAAAAGGAGAAATAGCTAAGACTCTCTCCTAGCCACTAGGATAGCCTTGAAGAACCATAAAATCTCTCTCTTTAATTTCTTCTTGTATTGGATTCAATGTCTTTGGCTTTGATGTCTTCCTCCTAATTTTTTTATCATCCCCACATATACTTCTAAAATATTTCTTTTTTTTCTTTTTAGAAGGCTCTTCATCATCACAACCCCATTATATGCTTTTATGAAAACTAGTGATCATAATAGAGGCTTGAGAAATGGAAGAGGAAGAGGAAGAACCTTCTTTTTTGTCATTTTTCTTCCCTAATGGATCATCTTTTCTTGAAGTTCTTTTAGTTGTGGATTCGATGAATTTATTTATAGCACAATATTTAGATCTATTGAGAGTATGATCAGTTATCTCATTAATGTATTTGACTTATTCATTTTCCTAAACAATAGGTGAGAAAGGTTGTATCTGAATCTTTTCAATTTATTTATGGGATCAATCAAATCTATTTTGTCATATTTAATTCATTATAGATCCCAACTGGGTGATCCCACAATAGTGGTTTACAATTTTTGGCCAAACTGGACACTAAAATTATTATTTTTAGCTAAATCTTCACATTCGAGCACCTATAGCGGCTAAACCACGAGGAATTTGAAGAAGATGCAAACTAGAGTCTCGTCACATTTTTTCTATAGATTCTAAAATTATTTTTTTCAAAATTTTTGGAATTCGATTGCACTTCTTTTTCCATCTCCCACAAAAACTAGTTTTTTTCAAAAAATAGCATTTTTAAAAAGTGACGCACACCATATAACACATAATTTTTTTTCCATGAAGGATAAAATTCTAATTCTTTCAAATTTAGATTTGTAACTCCGATATCTAGTGCTTCCACTTGGTTAGATAGTTTTTTATTGAATATTTTGTCTTTAATCAAGTTTTGAAGTCAAACCAATTACAATTAAGACATAGCGTGACCGTATAACGAGTAATTTTTTCGTATATATCGAAATTCAGATATTTTTTGTTGGATCAAGGACTTCAATATTTGGTGCACTCATATTTTTTAATTATTTTTTTGATAATTTTCTATTTTTCCACATGTGTAGAACAAAGACCTTCATTTTCAATGAAATACATATGTTTAATAAAACTAAAAAAACAAAGATATATCAAAACCAAAACATATTAAAATTATATTTGTTGGATAGCTTGTTCTGAGAACTACTTGATTCCAGTTGGGTTTGTGAAGATTCCTCCATTTTCATCCTCAACCCGAGCTCTGAAGTGCTAAAATTTAGGTTTTTTTTGTGTCTCGGGGGGGGATGAGGGATAAGGGGGTTCATACGAACCCCTTTCCAACCCCTTATGGATTTAGTCGAACCAATAGGTTCATAAGAATCCTCAAAATCACATTTTTTGCCTTGGGGTCATTTTTTGTGAGTTTTCCTTCCTCACTTGAATTGTAAACCACTATTGTGGCTTCACCCAACTAAGCCTCAAATATTTAATATATTCAAAAGTGAACCTCATTCACTCTCTCTTTCGTACATCATATTTCATCTTTGAAATCTTCCCAAAAGTCTTCAATTTCATGAAAGTGATAAAAAATTGAACCAAAATTCAAGTTATCTTTGACATAGTTTTTTATATCAAATAAAATTCTCATGGTATAAAATAACATGTTTAAACTTTTCCAACAAACACTCAATGTTTTCAGTGTTAGTAGAATACTTACACCTATAATGACTGAGACCAATAGGAAATGAGATTCCCACTTTCCTCATTTCTTTGCATCTTTTGTTGACCACTCTAATTTTTCCACAAAGCTCAATCAAGATGATATTATCATCCACATGCATGGGAATATTGTATGGATATCCATCATACCCTCCTACCTAGATGTAAGTGAACTTCAGGAATTGGATGTATTAGATACCATAACTCTTAAAAAGAATAGTTTCTTTTGATGATACCCCAAGTCTTATATTGCATTGAAGTGTCCTTACCATCAACATAGTGAATGCATCATTCACTTTCTTGAAATGTTTATAACTTTGATCCAATTCGATTTGTGGATAAAAATTATAAATCCATATCAAGTTATCAAATGTACCTTTGGTGTCAAGACTTAGTCATATCTTCATATTGGAAATTGCATAGAAAAGATGAGATGTCATGTAGAAGTATTGATTCTCTACAACATCGTATTCCACAAAATGATATGTGTCAAATATACCTTTAATGTCAAGACCTAACCTAGTGTCTAGTTAAATCATATGTGTTGAATGCATAAAATTAGAGCAATTATCACTTTGCAACCATCGTATTCCACTAAAAGATTTCTTTTGAAATGGATTGTAAACATTTCAATCACCTTGTATGTGCCTCCTCATCCTACATGTATGTATATGATGGTAATCGAACCTACGACATCTACCAAATCCCATTGGCTTTCATGAATCCTAATGCATATTTTCAACACTCTTACATGTATGGCAGGCTCTTGCACTTCAAGGGATATCCACTCTCTGTTTTAAAGCCCCATTTACTAGCACAAACTTGTACTATGCAACATCAAAATTTAAAAGTTTCTAAAGCCTTTTCATTAAATCTATTTTATGCACATCCCACAATCATTTTATTTCATGACATGACAACTCTTCATCATCCATATGATTTTAGACCTTCACATGCTTATCGTTGTGGGAAATTGTAACTAAAATAATTGTAATGGCATCACAAAACTTCATCAGAATAGCTCACACCTTTTTGAGCTTCCATTGTTTGCAAAAACATATTGAAGCTCGACCATCTCACTTGCAATTAATAAAAAACCTAAAAAAATTCCTCTTAACTCAATGCTTTGATGGATTATAATTTGCGGTTTCAAAAATTATGCATGCATGACACAAGTAGAGGGTATGGAGGCATATTGCTATGATATTTTTGGTCTTCTTAACAATGTATAAAACTTCTATTATTTTCATTATTTATATTCTTTTAGATAAATTTAGTGTGAAATGATATTTTCCTTATTTATCTAAGCTCTATACTATAAAGAGAGCAAGGGTTCTTTATTTATTATGTTGTATTTCTAGCAAATCTTATTTGGTGGGCATTTAGATGTTTGAGTATTGTGATTTTCCCTTTGTAAGGTAATGCTTTTTTATGGAGGTTAGTGTTGGAAATATTATTGTCATTGATGTCAAAAGGGAATCTCATTGATGTCAAAGGATATTTGAGTGATATATGTTGGGGATTGGGCTGATTAAAGTCAAAAGGGAATCATTGAAGAAAGCTTTGAAGAATTGTAGAAGTTTGAGCTTTGGGCATCAGGATTACCTTATATCACTTGCTTCAGAAGGAAGGAGTTGGTCATATTTAGCTAAGTTTGATTGGGCTTCGGAATTCAGGCTTGCAGGTTACTCTATGTTATAGATTATTAGACATCTGCATTCATTCATATGCTATATTGCATGCCTCAAAGAAATGCTGAAAATAATGTGCTAAGTCTAAAAGGTTTCAGACTTCGAGATTTGGTCATACCTTATACCGAATCCCTCAATGAATTAAAGAAACATTATGTAATCTCTAAAAGGAGTCAGACATCGGACATCAGAAGGTTGGCTTATGCCTTACCAAAAGGTAGATAAGAGGTAAGAGAAAATCCTAAAGGCTGACACCCGAAACGGTTAAGTCTTACAAACGAAGGGGTAAGAGAAAATCCCAAAGGCCAACACCCGAAAGGGTTAAGTCTTGCAAAGGAAGGTAAGCGGTATGAAGTAATAGAAAACCATGACACCTGAAAGGGTTATGTTTAGCAATGCTTATGAAGGAAATTTTTAGGCATCATAGTTCGGTAGGAAGGCTTATGCCTTAACGAAATGCTGTTAAGCGATAATATGAAAGGGTGAGCCCTAAGATCCGACAACTTCACACATGTTTCAGTGTTTCACACTTCAATGTTTCAGAGGTTGGTGTGTTGGTTTGCAATGGTGTAAGGGAAGGTAAATGGTAAAGGGTAAGGTTGATGGCCGAACCCCAATAGGAGAAAAAGTTATTTAAACTTAAGTGTTCAAGCTTGCTTGTTAAGCTTTGCAATGCATTGTTGGTAAGCAATAAGAGGGATTAGCGATCCCCACCCCCAACAAGTATGGTAAATGACAAGTGTCCTTAAGTGACATGTGGCGATTGATTATTGGTTGAAGTAAGTCAAGGAATTTAAATGGTAATCATTCAATCATAGTGTGAAGGTAGAGATTGGTGATCTACATTCAAAGAATCATATTTATTCAATGCTTAGGTGAATGAAGAGGTGGCATTCATTGATTGCATTGAATAGATAATTCACATCATTGTTGTGAATAATTATAGATCTATGGCCATCATTTAAAGTTAGTTTAATCAAATGGTGGTGATTTAAATTGAGGTGGCTAAGTGATAAATGTCTGATCATGGCCTAAAGATAGAGGTGAATGGTTGGTGCTTAAAGATTTGATTCTGTCAATGGCTAGGCAAAAAAATAGTGAAACTCCTAGTTTATATGAATGGATTTATGGTGTAAAAAATGGAGTAACTACCCCCAACTACATTCTTGTGAGGGATTGGAAGAAATGAGTGACACCATTAATGCACAGGTGTCTATGAAATATGGAACAAGTCGATCAAGCATGAAACCCTAGATTTGATTGACTCCAAATATAGAAAATGCATTGAATGTTGTCAGTAATGTTGGGATCGAGGTGCAGAAGAAACTTTTCGATGAATGAAAGTATGTGAAGTTGAACGAAAGAGGGAGATGAGTGTGAGTGAGATTGGTATACGTATGTTGTGAGAAGAAGACCTAGACTATAACTCAGAAAATCATCTAGGGTATGCATCAAGTGTGAAGCAGTATAGAAAGACTACTAAATAGAGATAGTTAGAATAGAGGATGTTCTAAAGTGCAAATTATAGAGAAGAGAAGAGCATAGAAGAGGTATGAGTTGCTGAGTTAGTAGCAATAGAGATAGAGAATATGCTTCCATAGAAGCAAGGAAGAGATTGAGCATATATAGAATAAATCTTTAACACACAACTAGATTCATTTGAATCATTTGGAGTTGTAGCTCCATAACTCTTACATTATAAATATGATTGGTTGGTGCCATCAAATAGTCAAGTTGGTACCTTTAAGCATTGTAACTAGTGAGGTTCTATTGTGAGGATGGATTAGGACAGTAGATCCTAGCAACTATTCTCACTGTGATTTTTCCCATATCAAGTTTTCCACGTATATTTGGTGTTATGAGTATTTATGTGTGATCTCTCTGCATTTACTTTTATATTGGATTAAAACTATTAAAGAACTAGTTTTAATTGATCTACTGATTCACCCTCCCCTCTTGATATATTATTGTGTTCCAATAATTAGATAGTTGTCATTGAGTAAATCAATGGTTCAACTCATAAGGGATTTGGATAGATATAATTTTAATTCTAATGGATTCATACCATTTGCATACCTCATAAGTCAATGGTGGATTTTAATGTATTTCAATGTTATAGGGGAATTACAATATGTGATCCATGGACACCCATCCTATTGTAATTTCCAGTTGTGGGTTTTAGTAATCATTTCTATACTATAAATGTTTTGATGGGTATTTAGGTGTTTAACAATTGAGCTTTTCTTATTTTCAATGGAATGGATTCATATGGAATTTGGGAAATTATATCTTAAAGCACCTTAGTGAATGGACAATCATCTCAAATAATGTACAAGGAGATGTGAGTAAGTCTTGTTTCAAACATATGAAAAGGGAAGTTTTTTGAGATGGAGGGAGGAATTTTAAAAAAAATCAAAAGTAAAATCTTTTTTAAGACCAAAATCCTTCAAAATGGTGGTGTGTGATCCATAAATGGATCTATTTTATCACTAAGTTCAATTATTTAATTTTAGTGACTATGTGGAATGCATGGACATAGCTTTGCCATCATAAAGTTAGTTTTCTTTGAAGACCAAAAATAGTACTTTAAGGCACCCAAAGTTGAATATTTATATATTCATATTCCTCCTAAAATTTTATGCACTCTCAAAAAATGGTACCCCATTTTGAGTTAATATGCAAAGTTATGGATCTCCAAAGATGGAGGACCAACTGATTCCTAAAGTGGCAGTGGTGTTGTTTTTATCATTGATAGTTATGTTTTTCAACGGAAGTGTCAAAACTAACTAGAAAAAAATTATTGTTATTATACATGAAGGGGTGATTTTGTAATCATCAAGGAGATCAACTAAAATTGCCATTTTTCATGTTGGGGTAGTTTAAACATTATAACAAAAAAAAGAATGCTAAGTGAATATTTTGACATTTTATCTTCTAACTTTGACTCTAGAGACTCCCTAAGCACAAGAGGGCTCATCAACACTTATTTATGACATGTATGGGGGTTGAATTGGTTCATTGGAGTTATTCCATTATGATTGCACTATCGAGAGGAAGATTGGAAAGAAGCTATGAGGTATAATCCATATAAAGTAAGAGTGAAACATTCAATAAAGAAATTCTAAATCTTACACAAATTTTGTGGTTAAATTATTTGAAGCCAAAAAATATTTAAAATATAAGAACCACAAGTAGTTTCTCACACTTGTAATTGTTTCCATACCAAGGAAATGCTCAAAATATGTACAATTGTGACTTTTAATTACTTTTCCTCTTGTTGAGGTTATCAAAATAAAAATTACTCTTTGCAATGTTACTTATGTTTGGTTATCTTTCCAATTAGATTGCACACTCTAATCTCTCTATTTCTTAAAATTTCCAATATCATTTGAATAAAATTTAAAGTATCATAGTATAAATAAAATTTTTATTTCTCTAATTTAACCAACATAGTTTTGTAGTCAAATCCAAGGACCAACAATACAAAATTTGACACAAATATGATAATTTTGATCACCCACAAGAATAATTTTGTTTTCAAATAAAAATTAAGAATATAGCAATTTATAGTGCCAATGGTAATTTTTATCACTCACAAAATGATTAAGATGGCATGTTTTTAGTAAATAAATGCTTAAATTTGCATTTTTGCATTAGATAGAGGTGTTTTGATCATTTTTAAATAACAAAAAAATTGTGCTATAAAGAAAAAAATAAAATTTTATATTATAGTTCATGTTTCAATACTATAGGTGAAATTTTGATCAATTTGGATAATTTGAAAAGTTGCACTCTAAAGTGCAAAACTATGAGTCTGCATGTGGAATTTTGTTCTTGCATCTCGAGGGTTGAAGTTATTAAAATATATTGTTGGGAAAGATGTCTCAACCATGCATTCATAATGTTATGTATTTATTGTGTGTTGTATTTTTTTATTAGTTTCTTCCTCACATGAGAAGTGAGGCTTCCCACTTTGAGGTAGAGCTCTTTACCATATGTTAATCATCTTGGAATGTGTGTAAGGATTTTTTAAAGCATACAATATTCTCAATATAGCCTAAAATTCAAACTTGGTATGGAGTAGTAGAACTTGGACCATGGGATTGGGTATGATACATCTTGCATGTTGTATGATGTTTTTACAAACCATTGTACGATTTCCTATTTGTATTTTTTGTAACTATTGAGGTGCTTAGTTTTATTTTTTATATAATATGTTGTAGGGATGTTGTTATACTATAAAAAATACTCCAAGATTTAATGTGCTGATACTCTTGTAAGGCAATGTGCCTAAATTTGTATATATAAATATATTTCTATTTTAATTCAATTATTTTTATGCTTTAGAGTGTTGGGTATCTATCTTTCAAGGGTTTTTCCCATGCATATCTATGTGGCATGGTTATATTAGTTTTATGAGTTGCTTATCTACTACATGTCTCTTGCATGTTAATGTTGTTGTTGTATGTGTGATTTTTTAAAAGTTTAGATATGTGATTTTTTGTGTTTTCTCATTTCATGGAATAGTGTGGGAAGCATTTTCATTCCTTGGCTTCCTTTCACTTGATATCAAAGACTAATCAACTCAAGTCCTAGGTGGTAGGAAAGAGGTTATTTGGAATAAAATTATTTTTAGTGGGAGTGTACATAGAATAGATATTTTTTAATAAAATGGAAAGAACATCTAGACTAGAGATGGAGAGATTTTTAATGATAATGACTTCAAGTGATAGAATCTCAAGATGGAGGATCTACTCATAGATTGAGATATGTGAGTTGCAGTATCTTCTCTCAAACCTTCTTTGATAAAAGTTGAAGAGTGGATTGTGTTAAATTAGAAGGAAAGAATACTTATCAAGCTTTACTTGGTGGATTTAGTATTGATAAATATCTATATCCACCTAAAATCCCTCTAGGAGAAGGTGTAAATATATTCTAGGCTAAATCCCTAGTTAATAAGATTTTTCTAGGAAGATTTTGTACACTCTCAAGATGGGTAATAGTGATTAAATAGTATAGAACTTGAATTTTTTAAACATAATTGTGAGCTAGTTATAATTTATTATTGTGAAAATGAGAGTTGAAGATCAATGCATAAACCATCTATGTTATTTATTATACTCACGAGATAGCTTGGTGATGGATTAGGAACACTATTTCAAAACTTGTGCTTGATGAGGTAGTGGTTACTTTACTCTTGGAGAATATGGGATGAAAATATTTCAAAGCTACTAAGAAATATTTCATTGTTCATGTAATATTAAAGGAGATATGGAATAAGAAGGATAAAAACATATTTAAGTTTTGTGGGAGGTCTTCGAGGAGGAGAAAATGAAGAACAATAATGGATATAATGATCCTAGAAAATCTCTTCCGGAGGATGAAAGAGATCATTTTTTCGTGGCCTTCGCAATGCATGCATTTGAGGATATATAGATTATTGACTCCAAATATTCTTTCCACATAACTCCCTATCGAGAGCGGCTTTTAAATTATGAGAAGTATGATGGTTTAAAGGTATATCTTGGAGAAAAATCCTACCTCAGTATTTTTAGGCATGGAAGAGTGAAGATCCAATTCTCTTATGGGGGGATTAAAGTTATTTCAAGAGTTCTACGCATCCTTAGTCAAGCATGGAACCTATTTTTTGTAAATAAAATGAATGTTGTAAGAGTGAAAATTGTATTCAATAATGTAAGATTTAAGTTTGAGTAGTTATAGTTCTCATGAAGGAAATTCAAGTTGGTACTCTCTTGACTTGATGCATGGACATAAATTTAGTGAAATAATTTTATACATATAGTAGGATCTATAGAGAAATTATAGTTTGGTTATCAGTCCATGGAAAGGAATGTATGAAAGTTTTGTGTCGATAATTGTCTCCATACTTGGATTTAGGACCTATAGAGAAGTTACAAGCTATAACTATAATGAGGTTACATGTCAGTTACACCTATTTAGTTTCTAGTTCTAATGGTTATGTGTTCTTGGGTGCCTAAGCATGCTCTTACCTCCTAGATGAAGTTACCTACCAAGAAGACAATGTTATGACACCAATGTATAGGGAATATGGGTGAGAAGTGTCTACAACCCTTGAAAAATAAAAATCTTGTAGCAAGGCTTATGAATTGATCTCTTAAATTTAAATTTTGTGAATACTGCATGTTATTTAAAGAAAAACCATGTTTAGTTTTATTTTAGTTCTCATAAATCTTCTTATTTTTTGGATCTAATTCATTCTAATAAATTTGGTCTAGTAAATGTTCCTTTAATATCTAAATAATCATATTACATGTGTCATTTATTGATCATTATTATAATACATAGGTGTGTTTTTTCAAGAGAAATTTTGAATTATTTAGTCTATTTAGGTAGTTTAAGGCTCTATTGAAAAACCAAACTAGGAGAAACATCAAAGCGTTGAGGATTGATAACAATGATGAGTATTGTTCTACAAATTTTAGCAAAGTCTATAAGGAGAATAGTATAGAAAGGAGTAAGAAGACACCATACACGCCTCACTAGAATGGATTTGTAGAACACATGAATAGGATGTTGATGAAGAGGGATAAGATTATTCTCAATGAGATTGTCTTGTAATAAAATTCTATTAAGTTGTGGTTTTTATTACATGCTACTTGATTAATAGGTCTCTTACTATCAATTTTTTAGGAAACCCTTATGGAGATTTGGACACGAAAAAATTCCTCACTTTAAATTATTTATGAATTTGGGTGTGAGAAATATAAACACGAGAAGAGGGAGAAGTGATAAAAGTTAAGTAATAGAAATAAAATGTATCTTAATTGGCAAGGGTGTCGACATAAGGGATACAATATTTGGGAACCTATGCTCAAAAACATTTTATACAATTACAATGTGATATTTAGAGAGATTGGTACTTCTTCTATATTTTAACAACCAAAGGGGGATGGGATGTTACTCATGCAACTATAGCCTAAGATCAAGAATGTTACACCAAATGCCAAACTAATGGCTTAAGTTGGACCAGATGAGGAAAATTTAGAGAGCTCAAAGAGTTAAGAAGAAATAGAACCTCTATCTCAACCTTTGAGGAGATCCACTTGGAAAAGAAGACAACCCTTAAATAAAAACTACTTGATTTTAGATGTATTTTTTCTTTTTTGTAACACTAATGAACCTAGAATAGTTAAAGGGGCAATGATGATTGTGAGTGTTGGAGATCATTCATGGATGAGGAGATGGGTGTATTAAACAAGAAGAATTTTTGGGACATGGATTAGTTTCCCAAGGGATGTAAACCTATTGGATGTAAAGGAGTGTTTTAAAAGAACTAAGTTTGGATGGTAACATTAACAAGTAAAATGAATAATTGTTTACCAAAGATTATTCTCAAGTTGAGGGAATATATTCTAGTGATATTTTCCCCCAAAGTTTACATCTATTAGAATGCCTTTAGCTTGTGATGTTTATTGTTATCCTAAGATTAAATAGATGGATATCAAGACAACCTTATTATAAAGTGATCTAGAGGAGGAAATTTGTATTTCATTACCAAAGCACTAACTTGAAAATGGTAAGGGAAATTTAGTTTTTCAATTGAAAAATTCTCTCTATAGTTTAAAATAGTCTTCGAGAATGTGGTATAAAAGCTATTTTTCTTATATTTTGGAGTTAGGGTTTATCAAGTATAATTCAAATAATTTTATTTATTATAAATAGAGTGGTGATTATTTCATCATTATCCTGTTATATGTTGATAATATGTTGATATTTGGTAATGATAAGGAAACTATTAGGGACTTGAAATATCAACTCTTTATAGTTTAAAATGAAATTGTTTAATGGGAATAATGGGAAATGAAATAGAAGACAAATTAAGCATGTTGGCACGTCAGGTGGGACTATTTCAGCTATAAACAGTCAAAAAATAAACTTATACTTGTTGGTTTTGGTATGTTTACCAGCAGTTTCAAGATTTTTGAAGCATTTAGAACATATTTGCGACTCTAAGTTTTGGTTTAGAAGAATAAAGCGTATAAACAGTGTATGAGAAGAGTCAAAACTTGAGGAAGTGTAGCCCCTTTTGAATATATATAACTTTCTCCACCTAGGAGAAAAGGAAGAACATTGCAAAGGAGACCAACTTTCTCAAGAAAGGTTAATTCTACAACTCCCTCTAGGAAGGGTATCTTCTCATATCCTTGTAAATCAATCACCATTGGTTCCTATCACAACACCAATGAACCATAGTTTTGTTCCTTTCAATCAAGGTAGCCCACTAAAATTTGCAATAACATGATGACATTCCCATGGCAGTCTTGGAAAGTGTGCCATTTTACAAGGGTGAAGATCATACTACACCAAATGAGCACATAAAAGATGTGGCTACACTTTGTACAGTCCACCATATCATTGAAGAGAATGTTGTAGTGAGATTGATGGAAATATATTTCAAAGGTAAGGCACTACAATTGTTTAGGGGGTTGAGGGTGAACTCAATAGGCACTTGGGACCAGCTGGGAGAATACCTTTGTAAGAATTTTGAAGACAAATCAAACCATTTGTCTTTCGTGGAACAATTGACCACCATCAAGAGGGCTCCTCATGAGCACATGATGGATTTCAATCTATGCTTTCAAAGGACTTGGGATAGAATCCCATTGCTAGTAAGACCTCAACCCAACATGCTTTCTTATGTTTTTTGAGGGCTTTTAATAGTGATATTTATGTAATGATACAATTTATGGGTGTAAACACACTTCCCAATGCATATGAGGTAGCTATCAGAGCTTAGAATAGCCTCATTCAAGCTGGAAAAATTGCACCAAGACTTCCAATGCCCATTTTTCTAAAAATGCAGCCATATTTGCCTATGCAAGTACCACAAATAGCCCCAATACTAGTTGCTCCTACTCAAGATAAAGTTATCCCAACCCAATATTTTGAGTTGCAAGAGATAAAAGGTCTTCTTCAAACATTTGGGAATGAGTTGGTTAATCTTAAGAAGTGGCAATTTTAAAATTACAAACCTTACCAACCCCAAAACCAAGCACAAGGCCAACCAAATCAAGTAAATGGGATGCCCTATCATGCAAATAACCAAGACCCAAAAAAAGCCCTTAACCCAAGGCCTTTTCAACCATATAACCCATATGTGGTAAGCTCATCTAGAGAGCTAGTTCCTATCCAAACCAACCTTGCTCAAGATTATGAGTGGATTTTCCCTTGTAATCACCCCCATAACTAGTCTACTTGTTCAAATGGGGTGATTAAGGAAGCCTTAATGGTGTAAAATGTGTCTAGCTTATAACCAAATACACCTATGAAACACCATCACAGTAGAAAGAACCTCATCCAAGTGACACTACACTTCTAAATTAGCAAGGAGAGGAGTTTTGTGGAGTTAACCAGGACTATTCTTTTATAGCATCCAACACAAGAGAGAAAAAGAGGGTTGTTGAGATGGGATAGCGAACAAATAAGGAGCATTATCAAGGCCCTAGAGTTAACCAAGAGGTTGATGGACCATCTACATCTCACATAGCATATATCATGCAAAGAAGTCACCAAGGCACCACCAAAAAATAGCTTGTGAATCAGTCCCAACCAACACACTTGCAAGGAGATACTATTGCTATGAAGGCTCATCAAAAGGTAAACATTTCTCCTTTTAACATACTTGAGAATATGAAGAAATAAAATATTAGTATGTCTATGTGGGACTCTTTGTTTATCCCAAGACAAAGGGCTTTGTTGCAAGATGCCTTATCAAATTTGAGTGTGTCAAATGAACATCCTACTAACCAAGACAAGGTTGTACTTACCAATACACCCCAAAATAGCAATGGAAAACCAAGAAAATAATTCAAGCCACCACCTTTCTTTGTGTCATTAATCATAAGAGATAACCTTGTTCATAATTGCATGATTGATTCAAGGGCTAGTAGTTATGTCATGCCTAAGCAAATTATAGATAGGCTGTGGTTGGGATATCAATCTCTTGCAAAAGGGGTAGTTCAACTTGATGGGACAACCATCAATATTATAGGAGTTATTAATAATTTGAATATTACCTTGCATACATTTCCTAACTTTTACATTCCATAGGATGTTTATGTGATTGACTTGCCTCCTTACTTTGCTCCTTGTCTTTCAAGGGATTTCATAGCTAAAATAGGTGGTTGTCTATCTTCAGATTGGTCACATATGTTGTTTAGGATAAGATATGGAACCAGTGACCATTAAAAATGAGTCTATTACAAAATATGGCATATAACCTATGACCAATGACATAGTGTTTTGTTCAATTTTAAATCGATATTGCAAAATATGGATATGTAGGTTCAATTTTAACCAACTTTGAACGTTAATTTTAAACCCAAAGGAAATTTAGAACTGGTTCTAAAATGTGAAATAAAGCATCATAAAATGGGTTATAATTGCCCCATGAGTGTAAAAACACTTGTTACAATATATAGTCAAATGATGATATGCTCCTTCACTTCAAATTTTATTGCCCAAATCTGCAAAACTAGTTAGCCTCAAAAACAAAAACCAGAAGTCAATGACATGTTAGAAATCAGATGAAACCAAAAATTTAAAGCACATGTCAAAATTCAATTAATGTTTTGTTTACCTATAAAAAGAGACGTTGAAATCAATTGTGTTGCTGAATTTCATCAAGTGCATTACCATATCAAAAGTGCGTCGCTATATTGGAAAATCAAGTGTGTCGCTCTTTGCAGTAAACCGTGACATCAATAGTGTCACCATATCAAATGTGTCACTATAGTAAAATTCATGATGCGAATAAAAATTAATTTAGCATCGCTATTTCAATATGCGGTGAAAAAATTAAATCACATGTCACTAAATTAATTGTGTCGCTAAAATCAAACCAAAGTGTGTCACTGTATAGCGACGCGTCCTAGATGCACTATTGAATTTGAGCATGCATCGTTTAACCTACAAACACAAGAAAATGGGAATCTAAAGAGAAATTCATCAGATTTGATTAGTACAGCCCTCCCTCTAGTGTCAAAATGTGACCAATGATATTGTATAGGCTAACTACACCTGATCCATATGGATTCGAGGCATACTTAATCCACTAAGAATAAATCCCAATAAGATATTCAATATTATTAAAAAAGAAGAAGTCATTAAAACTAACATGTTAAAACACGAAAGCTTGAAGAATATCTATTCTAAGCCATTGAATCTTATCCTATTGGGGGAGTGGTATCGCATTGATGCGGAGGGAGATTAGGATATTTAATTAAATAACTAGGATAATTTATTTAATTAAATAAGAAGATATAAGAAGGCTAGTTAAATAATTTTTATTATTTGATTAGACGGGATGAAGGTGAATAGAGTGAATTAACTTAATTAAGTTAATTAGATTAATAGATGAGCATGAGGCCTTTGATTAATTAACTAGGTTAATTTAATAAAATAAGCAAAAAGAGGATGAATTTTAGAATGAAATGATGTTAGTATATTAGATGCAAGTGTGTAGTATCATTCAAGACATTTTTAAGCGTCTACAGAACCATATGTACCTTGTTTTGGGAATGCTAACTGTGTTATTTTTTACCATGATGAGCATAGTGTTGTCCAAGAACCAAACACCCAAGCTGAGAGTATTCCAGACATTCTATTGGATGAGTGGGAAGTTGAATATATTTAAGTTGATCAAAACAAAAATCTTGAAGAGGTAGGCCGAGGTGTTTACATGATTCATGAACAAGATTCTATCATCCCTAACCTTGAAAAGAAGGATGAACAACAACATGAACACTAGCAAAATGAAGTTTGGAAGATGTTTTTTGATGGTTCAAGAAGTAAATGTGGAGTTGGTGGGGGTGTTATGCTTGTATCTCCACAAGGTGAAAATTATTATTCAACTTTTCATTTTTCTTTTAGCTATACTAATAATATAATTGAGTATGAAGGTCTTATACAGGGTTTGGAATGGGCAGGGAAAAAGAAAATAAGGTGCCTACAAGTGTTTGGTGATAGTGAGCTAATTGTGAACCATGTAAGAGGCTTGCATGTGACCAAAAATGACTTGCTTAAGTCCTATAAGCATAGGGTATGGGATATGATAGAAGAATTTGATGCTTTTAATATGCTTTCCATACCTAGAAATCAGAACAAACATGTTGATAGGTTGACTACCATAGGTTCCCAATTTGATAGTCCAAATGATATTAAAAAGGATAAGGTACAATAGTATGTTAAGGTAGTAGTAAAGCCATATATTCCTGAAAATAATGTCAATTGGAAATTCTTTGAAAGTGATGAACATGTGCTCAGTTTTTTGCTTGAAGAAGCTAAGTTTTCAGTTGGAAATCAAGAAAAATTACAGCAGCAATATGGTGACCAAATTATACAGCCAAAAGAAAAAGTTACCAAAGGGTTTGGTCACCTTAGAGTCCATTTTAAATTCAGATGATCAGCTTAAAAGGGGAAAAACCAGCATGCATATCAAGCAAGAGTATTATGAAGAGGTGGAAATTTTCAAAGGTAAGCTTATTAAGATTGGTAAGACAATGTTTTTCGGCTAATATAGTGTTCTCTCTTCCTTCTCAAGTTTGTATGCTTACAATAGGTGATTAAAATATTATTGATTATATGATTGATTGAAATCACAACCCCTTCTATATAGCTTCACCTATTTGGGTCTTACAATTTGAAATTTGCATGAAATAAGAACAAATGCAAATATATGGAAATAATTATCTTATTGTGGGTTTCTATTCAACTTGAATAGTTTTTTATCTTTTTATCATTGACCAAACATCTTGGAACTTTTCTTTCACCATTGGAACAAGTATTTGGTTTATGGTCAAGCATATTTTATCCTATCATGTGCGTAATACTAATTTTATAATGAAAATTTGGATTTATACAAGACTATTGGAACTATGTCTTATAATGCCCTCCTATTTGCAGCCTTGAGATGTGGATCTCAACATCGGTCTTGACTATGTATCAGGGGATACATATGTCATCCTTGTGCTTGTTGCCTTGGGTGTTGAATGGTGTTTCAACTTCACCGCTTTCTTTGTGAGTTTAGTTGTGGTTGAACTATTCTTGCTCTATATGGTGTGTTTTGACCACTCACATGTTTTGAGATGTGATTCCTCCACATGTCAAAATAAATTGTATGTTTATGTGCTTGGTTTATTTGAATGCTTTAGTTCATAGATGTGTGTAATATTATTCATGTTTTGATTAAATTTTATCATTATTCCAGGTCATTGAGTTCATTGTTTTATATGCTTTATATGAGGTTGAACCTCATTGGATGATTTCTATGTGCTTTGACTATATATGTATTGAGAAGGTGCACTTGATATGTGTGTTGAGTGGTTACATGTACAAGGTTATTTCTCCACTTGGCTACACAGGTCCAAGTTAATTCCCAATGGTGGTTATATTCAAAAATGTCACATTGGGCATTTCCCTTGCTATACTTGATCGTACTCGAGTCAAGTATGATATGTGTTGTGAGTTACCTATGTTAATCTAGATCCAAATCAAAGGTGATTTCAGAGTTCATCCATGTTGTGAATTACTAGTGATTGCATGATTTAAATTTAATAGTTTTAATTTCTAGATTGCTTGATTTAATTGTGTTGATAAATAGAATGAAAATGATTTTTTGTTGAATATTAATCTTGGTTAATTGCAATATTGGAAAAAAATAAAGTAGAAAAAAAAAGAGAAAAATTAGAACAAAAGGGAGGAACTTAGTCTTTTTTTTCAATTTTTATTTTTGGAAGAAATCATTCTCCAAACCCCTTCATGGAAAATTTTGAATTTGAGGAAATTGTATGGATTTGATTTGAAAAATCTTGGGAGTCGAATTTCTTGGGTTATGAATGGGATTGTGATCGCGTGTGTGGATTCCATCTCCTCAATTTGGAGAATTTGCAAGTTTTCATTGTTTTGGTGTGTCTCCAATTTTGAGGCAAGTTTCTAATTTCTCCTTATTTTGAATATGCTTTTCCATTTGGATGTCATGCTCACCTTTAAGGGAGCATAGGACCGAACCCATTTAGGTATCAATTTGTGCAAACAAAATTAGATTAAATTGTTTTATAAAATTTTCAAAATTGTCAATTTGTGCCCTCGTAATGCCCAACTTGGAATTCAAAATTGACTCCATAGGATAGGTGTTGTGCATTTTTGGAGCCAAAGGACACTTTTAGATTTTAATTTTTTTTGAATTTTTGAAAATGAAAGATTTAAGGTACCATTACATACATATATGTGTGTACATGCATATATATACATACATACATAGTTCTATTTATGTACATATATACATATATACATATATACATATATGTACATATATATACATATATACATATATGTACATATATATACATGTATACATACATATATATACATACATACATACATACATACATGCATGCATATTTATGTATATATACCATAAAAATAATTTGACCAATGTTATCTAGATTTGATGTGTCACTAACAATATATAAAAAATTATACATAGTTTATTTGTAACAAACCACTTCATCCTCTCTAAACATATAGCAAGACAACAACATTTATAAAGAGAGTAAGAAAGTTTCCTAACTAATGTCATCCAAGATAAGTCCATTGACAACATCTCAACATAATAAATAAATTAGCAAATAAAGTTTGATAAAGAGAGTAACAAAGTTTCCCAACTAAGCTCATCCAAGATAAGCCCATTGACAGCATGTCAACACACTGAATACATTATCAAATAAAGTTAAATGGAAATTTGATTTTAATGTTATTTGAATTAAAGATTTAGGATTTATGGATAGTAATTTATTTTATTATTAGTGTGTTTGTCTATTTATTTATTTTTTGAAAAATTAAGATTTACCTCTAGTAGTAAAGTCATTTTAGTGACTTATTATTAGTTTTGAAAAAATTGTCATATGTAATTCATTTTGAGATTCGTTTTGTATTTATTTACATGAATGACTTTATAAGACACTACAAGTTCATTATAATATGATCCCTATAGTCTTTCAAAATAATATTTTACACATCCATTTGTGTTATTAGCAATGTAATTATCTTCCATTTTTTTTATGTGTTTGATCTTCAAACCAATATTGGTATCAAAATCATAGTAGATATGGAAAGAAAACAGTAATAAAATTTTTAGAAAATCTATTTTACAATGAAAGATATTTTCTTGTATTTATGTAAAGATGCATTGAAGCTAATGCTAAAATTTTAAACACCAACATACTTATGCAAATATCACATCGGGGAGGAAATATGATTTTTATTTTTATTCTTACTATTTCTATTGAATTTTCGGTGTTGAAATCTGCAACACGTATTATTTGGCATTACATTAAAGTTTCTTGTGCAATTCTTGTGTTGAAGTGTTGAAACGAGAATACAAATCAATATAAAATAATATTTGTTTTGTTTTGATGAAGAGGGAAAATAGGTTTTGAATGGACCCAAAACCATTAACAAGCAGGCTTTGGCGGGGACCCAAAACCCGCACAAAGAGATTAGGTTGCTAAAGATTAAAACAAAGACAACCAACAGCCAACTAGAAATAGATTACAAAATATTAGCTTGAAAACTCAAATATACACCAAGAAAGGTTTAAACGGGAACCTTAATCCCAATACAACCAGGAGATATAAGGGATATGAACCCAAGAACAACCTGAATCGCCCAGGCAACCATCAGCTCGAATCAGCCAGACTGCAGCACAACGCTTAACAACACCAACCATCAATGCACAAATAGAGACGTCCAAGTAACCAGCCTTAACTAGCCAGACAGCAGCACAATACTTGTCAGCACCATCCAACGAAGCTAAACTCCCCACCTCAATAGGAGAGTTAAGAATCAGAGAACATTGAAGAGTCTTAGCAAGCACACAGCACCATTCCACCCACAGTACCAACCCATCCTCCACCTCAATAGGAAGGGACTACCCTCTATAAGAGAGGATGAAATGATACCCAAAACCATAGAAAAAAGAGCTTCCCACATGATCCACAACACACCTCTCCACCTCAATAGAAGAGGGCTCCACCTCAAAAGAAGACCATAGCTAAAAAATGAAGGGAAGCAACTTCACCCATAGTAAGGACCACCATAGCATCCTTTGGAAAATAAGTAAACTAGAGCAAAGAAGGAGAAACAAAGCCTTCCTCAAACAGCAACACACCCCCAACCTTGAAATCAAACTTGAAGAAAAAAATGAGGGAGAGCAAAGAACTCAGCAAGACCAACAAGAAAATGCCCAAATAAAAAACCTTACACCAATAGAAACACTCCCCACCTAGAGCAGAAAGAAAACCAACACTGCACTGCAACGTAACAGGAGCCAAAAAGCAACAGACTCCCTACCCGAAAACATAATCAGAACCAACAAAGAGATAGTGGGCCTCGAAAGAAGGGCAAGGAAAGGAAAGCCTCCAAACAAAGGGAGTAGAGAGACAGTAAGATAGTGTAAACCAACCTCCAACCCTACTTGCCAATCAGGGTCTGAAACATGCCAAAAACAATCCACAAATAATTCCACCAGAGGCAGACCAACAACCAAAACCCCAAGCATCAAAAGCACCCTCACAAAGGAAAAGAAGCCCCAAATAAGCCAAAAAGAGCCCAAAAATATAGCTGAGAGAGAAATAGGAGAGAAGGCACAACAAGAAAAAACCACTTCCAACCTAACATGCTAGTCAAGGTCTAAGATAAGGCCACTCAACTCCTCAAACAACCCCTCGACAAGAACTCCAAGGACCACAACCAGCACCAACACTAAAGAAGAGACAGAGGGACCCGCAAGAAGGAGGACAAGGCAAGGAAAACCTCCACGTAGGGGTGTAGAAATCCAACAAGACAATGAAGAACAACCTCCAACCCTACATTCCAGTCAGGGTTTGAAACATGTCATAAACTATCCACAAACAACTCCACCAGAGGCAAACTAGGAACCTCATCCCCACACAATGAAATCTCCCACCCAGAGGCAAAAAAGCCCCCAAAAATCCATAGAGAACAAGGAAAACCTACAAATAGAGAAAGAGGAGAGAAGGCACAAAATTAAACACCACTTCCAACCCAAGATGCCAATCAGGGTTTGAGAAAAGGCCACCAAACTCCTCAAACAATCCATCAGCAAGAGCTCCAGGCACCCCTACCAGCACCACACACAGAGACACAAAAAGCCACTCCCGAAAGAACAACCCTCGCCTAACATAGAAGAGCAACAGGGGAGGCCACGGGAAGGACCAACATCGAGCACATGAGAGAAAGGACCCATAGAGTATGCAACACCCCCAATAGTAGCACAAAGAAAAACCATCACAGGAGAAAGACCAAAAGCACCATATGAGCCATTTGAAACCGTCAACATCTTCATCTAGGTCATACCCTCCACTATCGTCTTCTTCATCATCCAGCATAAACTAGTCGCACCCAAAGGAAGCTCCAAAAGCCACAGAACCACATAAACCGCAGTAGGAGCACAAGCATCCAGCACAAACCAACACCTTTCCATCACAGGAAAAGGCAGAAAGAGCCCAGGAGAAATCCACGCCAACAGGAAAAGCTAAACCGCTTTGAGAACCGATGCAGGGAAGATAATGAGCCCAATTCGCAACGGTCTCACCCACCTTGAGCACAACAAAAGCCTCTGTCTACCCAAGAAGAAGCCAAGAGAATCCACCAACATAAATAGCCAAGCCGACCAAGCCCAGAGGGAAAGATCACGCGAACACAAGCAAACATGAATCTGCATCATCATCCTTAGACCCATCTCCATCGCCATCAGACGAATTCAAATCTCTGGCTCCGCTCCTCTTCCTACCCACACACTCCATCTAGAATCGAAACAATAGTTATTAATATTTTCTTTGTTGAGGTCAATGTTATTGAGAGTTTTGAACTAGGGATATGATGCTATAACTTGCATTTTTCTTGTAGGTAATTTAGATCAATTGTGGTAACCAAATATTTTGGTCAATGTTGAGAAAATCACTTGTTCAATTACATTCAAATAGATTATATGTATTGTATGTTGCGTGTTCAATTACAATGATTGTTACATGTTTAAAATTGGTAATTGATGACATTCAAATTACACAGATTGATTGATTACATTCAAATGCTTGTTGCCAAATGTTGTTTCCAATTATATCATTCATTTATATTTCTATCAGGAATTGGTGTTTCAAGTAGTGGAGGTATTAAATTGGTTATATAAACAACTTCAAACCCTATTACAATAAAACTAGCAATCACACCTTAGTGTGCAATGGGTACGTCGAAGACGTGTGGAAGGTCAATAAGGATAAATTTATTTTTTGCATACATTTATGTAGTACATGAGGTCAATTGGTAGGCCATTTAGCAAATGATTTTGTTTGTACAACAAATGTTTCAATGGAGAAGTGATAGCTTCAAATCAACTATATATCCACTTACAAGGATCCAAACATGATTGAAATAAAACCTTTGAATCAGGAAGATAATTAGGCTCCATTACCAACAAGCTCATGTTATGTTTTCAATACAGAGAGAGGGAGAGAGAGAGAAAGGGGGGAAAGATAGGGATGGAAAGAGGGAGAGATAGGGAAAGAGAGAGAGTGGTAAGGAGATATAGAAAGAGAGGAAGATAGAGATGGAGATGAAGATGGAGAGGAGAGGGAGAAATAAAGAGAGAGGAGAGAGGGATAGATAGAGATAGAAGAGATAAATATCTAGAGAGGGATAGAGATGGATGGATACAGAGAGAGAGACATGTCTAGAGATAAAGGGATTTGATGGCAACTACTTTTTTCATTTGCATTGCTAAATATGTTTTAAATCTGTATGTAAATATTTCATAATCATAATACTTAATTTCTTTAAAGAAAAATATAGATTTGTCTAAATTTATTTCTTTCCATTATTTAGCACTTACTATTAATTGATTTAATCTTGCCACATGTAACTACACTTTGCAGCGCATTCATGCACAAACATGTACTCTCTAACATATTAACATAGATATAGTTTTTTATTGGCGTAATCCTTGAACCTCTTTTAGATGCAAGTGCTAGTATATATACCTCTCTCTATATAGAATTGTCTCCCCCTCTATCTCTCTCTATTTTTCCTAATCTCTTCAAAGATCAATTAAACTACTAGATTTTTTATATATTAATTTAATTTGTTCTATATAAAAATATATAAATTATTAATTAAATAATTTCATATTTATATGTAATATTTTTTTATTATAGAATATAATATATAATAATAATATAACCTATATACACTATTATATATAATAATAAATATAATTATATCATATATCATGTAATCTATTATATAAAATATATTAATTCTATTTTATATTATATAAAAATATAAAAATTAATCAATATATTATTTATAATTTATTTTTTACTAAATAAAATATACAGTATATTTTAATTATGCTATTATATACTTAAGGGAAAGGATGTCGTAATGTTTTTGATTAGGGAAAAAACAAGTTTTGATGGAACCCAAAACCCATTACATAACGATTTTGAAGGGACTCGCAACCCTATCCAAGAAGTTTAAGCTGCATCAAATATAAACCATATACCATTAGTAGCCAATCAAAAGCAACACTAAGAATATAGGAGGACAACATAGGCTGCACAAAGGAGAAGCAGGGGCCAAAATCCCATAACCAAATACAATCAGGTTTTATCTGGGACCTTAAACCCAAAGGTTTTGAAGGGACCTTAAATCTTCATCCAAGTTTTTCAGGGACCTTGGACCCAAGAGAGAGCCATCATCAGGTATTGGCGGGGACCTTAAACCCCAAAACATGGATGACAAAAAAGTAGCAGCATTCCTGCAACTCCATCCAAACTAAAAAACCATCCCACAATCCACCTCCATAGGAAAGGGCCCCCCTCTATAGGGCATGAAGACGTGAGAGCTCAAACCACCAAACAACCCAACTCTTGCTCATACCAGCTCCACCTCAAGAGGAGCCAACTCCACCTCAACAAGAACAAGCAACAGAGAAGAGAACTTTCCACTGGACCAACATCAAACAACTCCACCTCAATAGGAGTGGACTTTATCTCAACAAGAGCAAACTTCACCTTTAGAGAAGCAACCATTTGTAGAGTCCAGC
>CM021109.1:190989547-191063939 GCA_007115665.2 Sequoiadendron giganteum
AGTCCCACATCTTGAGACCTAAAAATGAATGATTAGGTTGTATTTGGGTTAGTTTTAAATTGTAAAAATTGTTGACTATGTGTTTTCTATTTTTTGGTGTTGTAGAAATAATATTATTAGTTTTATCTTATTCTTCTTTTAACATTCAATAGGAATAATGGTATTAGTCTAATTGAAGGTATCTTCAAATGACTTAAAATATCTCATGCCTCTTATTTGACCAAAAATTCATTTGCTCGCTCATTTCTCCTACATGAGTTACAATTGACTTCAATGATTCAGCAATCCCTCTCCTATAAGGGTGGGTTTCGACATGCTCAGTTAATCTTCCAATTAATTGTTGAATGTCTCTTTTATTGTTTTCAATTTGATTTTGAATATTTTCTTGTGTTCCTTGAGGATGCCTATGAATATATGGAGGAGTTTCGAGTTGTTATTGTATAGGAGGCTCTTCGTGAGGGGGTGAGTGTGAATTCTCAATGTTTCGAGGTGGAGATTCCTTCCCTGAGAATTAGAACAATGTTTTATTATAAAAACCTATTTAAATTTGCATCCTAAATCAAATTTGAAATAAATAGAATAAAAATACATACCTCTTTACAATCTTCGACCTCCCTAACGTTTTGGCGGCATCTTCGTGGAAAATGGCAAGCTAAGGATGCAAACAATGGAGGAGATTTGGCGAGCGCGAGTTGCAAACCTGAAATCCTCTTCCTCAAGTCGCGGGTTGAAGAAAAATGAGGATTTGAAACCCGATTTGTGACTTTTATGTCTACTTTTCCATTTGGCGCATGCCAAATGGCCTATTTCGGGCTTTTTTTGAACGTTTTTTCAAATTGGCACCTAAATTGTGTCACAAATTGATGTACTTAACCTTATCAGTCCATGGAAAGGAATGTATGGAAGTTGTTTGTCGATAATTGTCTTCATACTTGGATTTAGGACCTATAGAGAAGTTACAAGCTATAACTATAATGAGGTTACATCTCAGTTACACCTATTTAGTTTCTAGTTCTAATGGTTATGTGTTCTTAGGTGCCTAAGCATGCTCTTACCTCCTAGATGAAGTTACCTACCAAGAAGACAATGTTATGACACCAATGTATAGGGCATATGGGTGAGAAGTGTCTACAACCCTTGAAAAATAAAAATCTTGTAGCAAGGCTTATGAATTGATCTCTTAAATTTAACTTTTGTGAATACCGCATGTTATTTAAAGAAAAACCATGTTTAGTTTTATTTTAGTTCTCATAAATATTCTTATTTTTTGGATCTAATTCATTCTAATGCATTTGGTCTTGTAAATGTTCCTTTAATATCTAAATAGTTATATTACATGTGTCATTTATTGATCATTATTATAATACATGGGTGTGTTTTATCAAGAGAAATTTTGAATTATTTAGTCTATTTAGGTAGTTTAAGGCTCTATTGAAAAACCAAACTAGGAGAAACATCAAAGCGTTGAGGATTGATAGCAAGGATGAGTATTGTTCTACAAATTTTAGCAAACTCTATAACGAGAATAGTATAGAAAGGCGTAAGAAAATTTCATACACACCTCACTAGAATGGATTTGTAGAACACATGAATAGTATGTTGATGAAGAGGGACAAGATTATTCTCAATGAGATTGTCATGTAATAAAATTCTATTAATTTGTGGTTTTTATTACATGCTACTTGATTAATAGGTCTCTTACTATCAATTTTTTAGGAAACCCTTATGGAGATTTGGACAAGAAAAAATTCCTCATTTTAAAATATTTATGAATTTGGGTGTGAGAAATATAAACATGAGCAGAGGGAGAAGTGATAAAAGTTAAGTAACAAAAATAAAATGTATCTTAATTGGCAAGGGTGTCGACATAAGGGATACAATATTTGGGATCCTATGCTCAAAAAAGTTTTGTACAATCACAATGTGATATTTAAAGAGATTGGTACTTCTCCTATAGTTTAACAACCAAAGGGGGATGGCATGTTACTCATGCAACTATAGCCTAAGATCAAGAATGTTACACCAAATGCCAACCTAATGGCTCAAGTTGGACCAGATGAGGACAATTTAGAGAGCTCAAAGAGTTAAGAAGAAATAGAACCTCTACCTCAACCTTTGAGGAGATCCACTTGGAAAAGAAGATAACCCTTAAATACAAAGTACTTGATTTTAGATGTATTTTTTTCTTATTTGTAACACTAATGAACCTAGAATACTTAAAGGGGCAATGATGATTGTCATTCTTGGAGATCATTCATGGATGAGGAGATGGGTGCATTAAACAAGAAGAATTTTTGGGACATGGATTAGTTTCCTGAGGGATGAAAACCTATTGGGTGTAAAGGAGTGTTTTAAAGAACTAAGTTGGATGGTAACATTAACAAGTAAAATGAATAATTGGTTACCAAAGATTATTCTCAATTTGAGGGAATATATTCTAGTGATATTTTTCCCCGAAGTTTGCATCTATTAGAATGCCTTTGGCTAGTGATGTTTATTGTTATCCTAAGATTAAATAGATGGATATCAAGACAACCTTATTATAAAGTGATCTAGAGGAGGAGATTTTTATTTCATTACCAAGGCACTAACTTGAAAATGGTAAGGGAAATTTAGTTTTTCAATTGAAGAAATCTCTCTATAGTTTAAAATAGTCTTCGAGAATGTGGTATAAAAGTTATTTTTCTTATATTTTGGAGTTAGGGTTTATCAAGTATAATTCAAATCATTGTATTTATTATAAATAGAGTGGTGATTATTTCATCATTATCATGTTATATGTTGATAATATGTTGATATTTGGTAATGATAAGGAAATTATTAGGGACTTGAAATATCAACTCTTTATAGTTTAAAATAAAATTGTTTAATGGGAATAATGGGAAATGAAATAAAAGACAAATTAAGCATGTTGGCATGTCGGGTGGGACTATTTTAGATATAAACAGTCAAAAAATAAACTTATACTTGTCGGTTTTGGTATGTTTACCAGCAGTTTCAAGATTTTTGAAGCATTTAGAATATATCTACGACTCTAACTTTTGGTTTTGAAGAAGAAAGTGTATAAACAGCGTATGAGAAGAGTCAAAACTTGAGGAAGTGTAGCCCCTTTTGAATATCTATAACTTTATCCACCTAGGAGAAAAGGAAGGACAATGCAAAGAAGCCCAAATTTCTCAAGAAGGGTTAATTCTACACCTCCCTCTAGGAAGGGTATCTTCTCATATCCTTGTAAATCAGTCACCATTGGTTCTTATCACAGCACCAATGAACCATGGTTTTGTTCCTTTCAACCAAGGTAGCCCACTAAAATTTGCAATAGCATGATGACATTCCCATGGCAATCTTGGAAAGTGCCATTTTACAATGGTGAAGATCACACTACACCAAATGAGTAGATAAAAGATCTGGCTACACTTTGTGCAGTCTACCATATCACTGAAGAGAATGTTGTAGTGAGATTGATAAAAATATCTTTCAAAGGTAAGGCACTACAATTGTTCAGGGGGTTGAGGGTGAACTCAACAGGCACTTGGGACCAGCTGGGAGAACACCTTTGTAAGAATTTTGAAGACAAATCAAACCATTTGTCTTTCATGGAACAATTGACCACCATCAAGAGGGCTCCTCATGAGCACATGATGGATTTGAATCTATGCTTTCAAAGGACTTGGGATAGAATCCCATTGCTAGTAAGACCTCAACCCAACATGCTTTCTTATATTTTTTTAGGGCTTTTAATAGTGATATTTATGTAATGATACAATTTATGGGTGCAAACACACTTACCAATGCATATGAGGTGGCTATCAAAGCTTAGAATAGCCTCATTCAAGCTATAAAAATTGCACCAAGACCTCTAATGCCCATTTTTCTCAAAATGAAGCCATTTTTGCCTATGCAAGTGCCACAAATAGCCCCAAGAATACTAGTTGCTCCTACTCAAGATAAAGTTATCCCAGCCCAATCTTTTGAGTTGCAAGAGATAAAAGGCCTTCTTCAAACATTTGGGAATGAGTTGGTTAATCTTAAGAAGTGGCAATTTCAAAATTACAAACCTTACCAACCCCAAAACCAAGCATAAGGCCAACCAAATCAAGTAAATGGGATGCCCTATCATGCAAATAACCAAGACCCAAAACAAGCCCTTAACCCAAGGCCTTTTCAACCATAATGTGCTAAGCTCATCTAGAGAGCTAGTTCCTATCCAAACCAACCTTGCTCAAGATTATGAGTGGATTTTCCCTTGTAACACCCCCATAACTAGTCTACTTGTTCAAATGGGGTGATTAAGAAAGCCTTAATGGTGTAAAATGTGTGTAGCTTATAGCCAAATACACCTATGAAACACCATCACAGTAGAAAGAACCTCCTCCAAGTGACACTACACTTCTGAATTGGCAAGGAGGGGAGTTTTGTGGAGTTAACCAGGACTATTCTTTTATAGCATCCAACACAAGAGAGAAAAAGAGGCTTGTTGAGATGGGATAGCCAACAAATAAGGAGCCTTATCAAGGCCCTAGAGTTAACCAAGAGGTTGATGGACCATCTACTTCTCACGTAGCACATATCATGCAAAGAAGTCACCAAGGCACCACCAAAAAATAGTTTGTGAATCAGTCCCAACTAGCACACTTGCAAGGAGATACTATTGCTATGAAGGCTCATCAAAAGGTAAACATTGCTCCTTTTAACATACTTAAGCATATGAAGAAATAAAATATTACTATGTCTATGTGGGACTCTTTGTTTATCCCAAGACAAAGGGATTTGTTGCAAGATGCCTTATCAAATTTGAGTGTGTCAAATGAACATCCTACTAACTAATACAAGGTTGTACTTACCAATACACCCCAAAATAGCAATGGAAAACCAAGAAAAGAATTCAAGCCACCACCTTTCTTTGTGTCATTAATCATAAGAGATAACCTTGTTCATAATTGCATGATTGGTTCAGGGGCTAATAGTTATGTCATGCCTAAGAAAATTACACATAGGTTGTGGTTGGGATATCAATCTCTTGCAAAAGGGGTAGTTCAACTTGATGGGACAACCATCAATACTGTAGGAGTTATTAATAATTTGAATATTACCTTGCATACATTTCCTAACTTTTACATTCCATAGGATGTTTATGTGATTGACTTGCCTCCTTACTTTGCTCTTTGTCTTTCAAGGGATTTCATAGCTAAAATAGGTGGTTGTCTATCTTCAGATTGGTCACATATGTTGTTTAGGACAAGATATGGAACCAGTGACCATTAAAAATGAGTTTGTTACAAAATATGGCATAGAACCTATGACCAATGGCATAGTGTTTTATTCAATTTTAAATCGATATTGCAAAATGTGGATATGTAGGTTCAATTTTAACCAACTTTGAACGTTTATTTGAATGCTTTAGTTCATAGATGTGTGTAATATTATTCATGTTTTGATTAAATTTTATCATTATTCCAGGTCATTGAGTTCATTGTTTTATATGCTTTATATGAGGTTGAACCTCATTGGATGATTTCTATGTGCTTTGACTATATATGTATTGAGAAGGTGCACTTGATATGTGTGTTGAGTGGTTACATGTACAAGGTTATTTCTCCACTTGGCTACACAGGTCCAAGTTAATTCCCAATGGTGGTTATATTCAAAAATGTCACATTGGGCATTTCCCTTGCTATACTTGATCGTACTCGAGTCAAGTATGATATGTGTTGTGAGTTACCTATGTTAATCTAGATCCAAATCAAAGGTGATTTCAGAGTTCATCCATGTTGTGAATTACTAGTGATTGCATGATTTAAATTTAATAGTTTTAATTTCTAGATTGCTTGATTTAATTGTGTTGATAAATAGAATGAAAATGATTTTTTGTTGAATATTAATCTTGGTTAATTGCAATATTGGAAAAAAATAAAGTAGAAAAAAAAAGAGAAAAATTAGAACAAAAGGGAGGAACTTAGTCTTTTTTTTCAATTTTTATTTTTGGAAGAAATCATTCTCCAAACCCCTTCATGGAAAATTTTGAATTTGAGGAAATTGTATGGATTTGATTTGAAAAATCTTGGGAGTCGAATTTCTTGGGTTATGAATGGGATTGTGATCGCGTGTGTGGATTCCATCTCCTCAATTTGGAGAATTTGCAAGTTTTCATTGTTTTGGTGTGTCTCCAATTTTGAGGCAAGTTTCTAATTTCTCCTTATTTTGAATATGCTTTTCCATTTGGATGTCATGCTCACCTTTAAGGGAGCATAGGACCGAACCCATTTAGGTATCAATTTGTGCAAACAAAATTAGATTAAATTGTTTTATAAAATTTTCAAAATTGTCAATTTGTGCCCTCGTAATGCCCAACTTGGAATTCAAAATTGACTCCATAGGATAGGTGTTGTGCATTTTTGGAGCCAAAGGACACTTTTAGATTTTAATTTTTTTTGAATTTTTGAAAATGAAAGATTTAAGGTACCATTACATACATATATGTGTGTACATGCATATATATACATACATACATAGTTCTATTTATGTACATATATACATATATACATATATACATATATGTACATATATATACATATATACATATATGTACATATATATACATGTATACATACATATATATACATACATACATACATACATACATGCATGCATATTTATGTATATATACCATAAAAATAATTTGACCAATGTTATCTAGATTTGATGTGTCACTAACAATATATAAAAAATTATACATAGTTTATTTGTAACAAACCACTTCATCCTCTCTAAACATATAGCAAGACAACAACATTTATAAAGAGAGTAACAAAGTTTCCTAACTAATGTCATCCAAGATAAGTCCATTGACAACATCTCAACATAATAAATAAATTAGCAAATAAAGCTAGATAAAGAGAGTAACAAAGTTTCCCACCTAATGTCATCCAAGATAAGTCCATTGACAACATCTCAACACAATGAATACATTATCAAATAAAGTTAAATGGAAGTTAGATTTTAATGTTATTTGAATTAAAGATTTAGGATTTATGGATAATAATTTATTTTATTATTAGTGTGTTTGTCTATTTGTTTATTTTTTGAAAAATTAAGATTTACCTCTAGTAGTAAAGTCATTTTAGTGACTTACTATTAGTTTTCAAAATTTTGTCATATGTAATTGATTTTGAGATTCGTTTTGTATTTATTTACATGAATGACTTTATAAGACACTACAAGTTCATTATAATATGATCCCTACAGTCTTTCAAAATAATATTTTACGCATCCATTTGTGTTATTAGCAATGTAATTATCTTCCATTATTTTTTATGTGTTTGATCTTCAAATCAATATTGGTATCAAAATCATAGTAGATATGGAAAGAAAACAGTAGTAAAAATTAAGAAAATCTATTTTACAATGAAAGATATTTTCTTGTATTTGTGTAAAGATGCATTGAAGCTAATGCTAAAATTTTAAACACCAACATAGTTATGTAAATATCACATTGGGGAGGAAATATGATTTTTATTTTTATTCTTACTATTTCTATTGAATTTTTGGTGTTGAAATCTGGAACACGTATTATTTGGCATTACACTAAAGTTTCTTGTGCAACTCTTGTGTTGAAGTGTTGAAACAATAATACAAATCAATATAAAATAATATTTTCTTTGTTTTGATGAAGAGGTAAAATAGGTTTTGATTGGACCCAAAACCATTAACAAGCAGGTTTTGGCAAGGACCCGAAACCTGCACAAAGAGATCAAGTTGCTAAAGATTAAAACAAAGACAACCAACAGCCAACTAGAAGCAGATTACAAAATATTAGCTTGAAAACTCAAATATACACCAAGAACGGTTTAAACAGGAACCTTAATCCTAATACAACCACAAGATACAAGGGATTTGAACCCAAGAACAACCTAAATCGCCCAGGCAACCATCAACCTGAATTAGCTAGACTGCAGCACAACACTTAACAACACCAACCATCAGTGCACAACTAGAGACATTCAAGTAACCAGCCTTACCAGCTAGACAACAACACAATATTTGTCACCACCATCCAACGAAGCTAAACTCCCCACCTCAATAGGAGAGTTAAGAATGAGAGAACATTGAAGAGTCTTATCAAGCACACAACACTAGTCCACTCATGGTACCAACCCATCCTCCACCTCAATAGGAAGGGGCTCCCCTCTAGAAGAGAGGATGAAATGATACCCAAAACCATAGAAAAAAGAGCTTCCCACATGGTCCACAACACACCACTCTACCTCAATAAAAGAGGGCTTCACCTCCAAAGGAGCAATCTCCACCTCAAAAGAAGACCATAGCTAAAAACATGAAGGGAAGCAGCTTCACCCATAGTAAGGACCACCATAGCATCCTTTGGAAAATAAGTAAACTAGAGCAAAGAAGGAGAAACAAAGCCTTCCTCAAACAGCAGCACACCCCCAACCTTGAAATCGAACTTGAAGAACAAAATGAGGGAGAGCGAAGAACTCAGCAAGACCAACAAGCAAACACCCAAATAAAAAACCTTACACCAATAGAAACACTCCCCACCTAGAGCAGAAAGAAAATCAACACTGCAACTTAACAAGAGCCAAAGAGCAGTAGACTCCCTACCCAAAAACACAATCAGAACCAAAAAAGAGATAGTGGGCCTCGAAAGAAGGGCAAGGAAAGGAAAGTCTCCAAACAAAGGGAGTAGAGAGACAGTAAGACAATGTAAACCAACCTCCAACCCTACTTGCCAATTAGGGTCTGAAACATGCCAAAAACAATCCACAACTAACTCCACCAGAGGCAGACCAACAACCAAAACCCCAAGCATCAAAAACACCCTCACAAAGGCAAAGAAGCCCCAAATAAGCCAAAAAGAGCCCAACAAGCTAGTTGAGAGAGAAAGAGGAGAGAAGGCACAACAAGAAAAAACCACGTCTAGCCCAACATGCCAGTCAAGGTCTAAGATAAGGCCACTCAACTCCTCAAACAACCCCTTGACAAGAACTCCAAGGACCACAACCAACACCAACACTAATGAAGAGATAGAGGGACCCACAAGAAGGAGGACAAGGCAAGGAAAACCTCCAAGTAGGGAATGTAGAAAGCCAACAAGACAATGAAAAACAACCTCCAACCCTACATGCCAATTAGGGTCTAAAACATGTCATAAACTATCCACAAACAACTCCACCAGAGGAAAACTAGGAACCTCATCCCCACACAATAGAAGATCCCACCCAGAGGCAAAAAATCCCCCAAAAAGCCATAGAGAACGAGGAAAACCTACAAATAGAGAAAGCAGAGAGAAGGCACAGTAATAAAACACCACTTCCAACCCAACATGCCAATCAAGGTATGAGAAAAGGCCACCAAACTCCTCAAACAATCCATCAACAAGAGCTCTAGGCACCCCTACCAACACCACACATAGAGACACAAAAAGCCACTCCCAAAAGAACAACCCCTGCCCAACATAGAAGAGCAATAGGGGAGGCCATGGGAAGGACCAACATCAAGCACATGAGAGAAAGGACCCATAGAGTACGCAACACCCCCAACAACAGCACAGAGAAAAACCATCATGGGAGAAAGACCAACAACGCCATACAAGCCATTCAAAACCATCAACATCTTCATTTGGGTCGTCCCCTCCACTATCGTCTTCTTCATCATCCAACATAAACTAGTTGCACCCAAAGGAAGCTACAGAAGCCACAAATCCACATAAACCGTAGTAGGAGCATGAGCATCCAACACAAACCAACACCTTTCCATCATAGGAAAAGCCAGAAAGAGCCCAAGAGAAATCCACACCAATAGGAAAAGCTAAACCGCTTTGAGAACCGGTGCAAGGAAGAGAATAAGCCCAATTTGCAATGGTCTCACCCACCTTGAGTGCAAAAAAAGCCTTTGTCTATCCAAGAAGAAGCCAAGAGAATCCATCGACGGAAACAGCCAAGCCAACCAAGCCTAGAGGGAAAGATCGCGCAAACACAGGCAAACATGAATCTGCATCATCATCCTTAGACCCATCTCCATTGCCATCATCCGCTCCTCTTCCCACCCACACACTCCATCTAGAATTGAAACAATAGTTATTAATATTTTCTTTGTTGAGGTCAATGTTATTGAGAGTTTTGAACTGGGGATATGATGCTATAACATGCATTTTTCTTGTAGGTAATTTAGATCAATTGTGGTAACCAAATATTTTGGTCAATGTTGAGAAAATCACTTATTCAATTATATTTAAATGGATTATATGTATTGTATGTTTCTTGTTCAATTACAATGACTGTTACATGTTTAAAATTGGTAATTGATGACATTCAAATTACACAAATTGATTGATTACATTCAAATGATTGTTGCCAAATGTTGTTTCCAATTATATCATTCATTTACATTTCTATCAGGAATTGGTGTTTCAAGTAGTGGAGGTATTAAATTTGTTATATAAACAACTTCAAACCCCATTACAATAAAACTAGCAATCACACCTTAGTGTGCAATGGGTATGTTGAAGATGTGTGGACTTGGTCAATTAGGATAAATTTATTTTTTGCATACATTTATGTAGTACATGAGGTCAATTGGTAGGCCATTTAGCAAATGATTTTGTTTGCACAACAAATGTTTCAATGGAGAAGTGATAGCTTCAAATCAACTATGCATCCACTTACAGGGATCCAAACATGATTGAAATAAAACCTTTGAATAAGGAAGATAATTAGGCTTCATTACCAACAAGCTCATGTTATGTTTTCAATGCAGAGAGGGAGAGAGAGAAAGGGGAGAGAGATAGGGATGGAAAGAGGGAGAGATAGGGAAAGAGAGAGAGAGAGAGAGAGAGAGAGAGAGAGAGAGAGAGAGAGAGAGAGAGAGAGAGAGAGGTAAGGAGATATAGATAGAGAGGAAGATGGAGATGGAGAGAGAGAGAGAAGCAAGGAGATATAGATACAGAGAGGAAGATAGAGATGGAGACTGAGATGGAGAAGGATAAGGAGAGGGATAGTGAGGAGGAGAGAAGGAGGGAGAAACAAAGAGAGGAGAGAGGGATAGACAGAGATAGAAGAGACAACATGTAGAGAGGATAGAGATGGATGGATATATATATATATATATATATATATATATATATAGAGAGAGAGAGAGAGAGAGAGATGTCTAGAGATAAAGGGATTTGATGACAACTTCTTTTTTCATTTGCATTGCTAAATATGTTTTAAATCTGTATGTAAATATTTCATAATCATAATACTTAATTTCTTTAAAGAAAAATATCGATTTGTCTAAATTTATTTATTCCATTATTTAGCACTTACTATTAATTGATTTAATCTAGCCACATGTAACTACAATTTGCAACGCATTCATGCACAATACTCTCTAACATATTAACATAGATATAGTTTTTTGTTGGCATAATCCTTGAACCTCCTTTAGATGCAAGTGCTAGTATATATACCTCTCTCTATATAGAATTGTCTCCCCCTCTATCTCTCTCTATTTTTCCTAATCTCTTCAAAGATCAATTAAACTACTAGATTTTTTATATATTAATTTAATTTGTTCTATAAAAAAATATAAATTATTAATTAAATAATTTTATATTTATATGTAATATTTTTTTAGTATAGAATATAATATATAATAGTAATATAACCTATATACACTATTATATATAATAATAAATATAATTATATTATATATCATGTAATCTATTATATAATATATTAATTATATTTTATATTAGATAAAAATATAATAATTAATAAATATATTATTTATAATTTATTTTTTTCTAAATAAAATATAGTGTATTTTAATTATGCTATTATATACTTAAGGGAAAGGATGTCGTAATGTTTTTTATTAGGGAAAAAATAGGTTTTGATGGGACCCAAAACCCACTACATAATGGTTTTGAAGGGACCCGCAACACTATCCAAGAAGTTTAAGCTGCATCAAAGATAAACCATATACCATCATTAGCCAATCAATAGCAACACTAAGAATATAGTAGGACAACATAGGCTGCACAAAGGAGAAGCAGGGGCCGAAAGCCCATAACCAAATACAATCAGGTTTTATCTGGGACCTTAAACCAAAGGTTTTGAAGGGACCTTAAACCCTCAACCAAGTTTTGAAGGGACCTTGGACCCAAGAGATAGCCATCATCAAGTGTTGGTAGGGACCTTAAACCCCAAAACATGGATGGCAAAAAAGTAGCAGCATTCTTGCAACTCCATCCAAACTAAAAAACCATCCCATAATCCACCTCCATAGGAAAGGGTCCCCCTCTATAGAACAAGAAGACGTGAGAGCTCAAACCACCAAACAACCCAACTCCTGCTCATACCAGCTCCACCTCAACAAGAACAAGAAACAGAGAAGAGGACTTTCCACTGGACCAACAACAAACAACTCCACCTCAATAGGAGTGGGCTTTATCTCAACAAGAGAAAACTTCACCTCTAGAGAAGCAACCATTTGTAGAGTCCAACCAAAAGAAACCTGCACTCTAGTAGGAAAAGCACTTGCAACAACCTTAGGCTTTAGAAGAGATGGAAACAAGAAACTAGACGTAAAGATCAAGTCAACCCACAACAAAGAGAGCATACACTCCAGAGCCAACAAAATAACCAGCTCCAAAGGCATCAACCATAACCAAAGATTTCCCCCAACAAATCTCAACATCAACATACTCCAGAAGGGAAACCACAAAAAAGCTTAAACACAACATCCTCTGAGAAAAGAGGAGTAGTAAAAGAAACCCCACAAAGGGTCCACACCAGCCCAGAGAACTCCATCCCTTGTAAAAACAAAAACAACATAAAAACTCAGCAGGGGCATGATGCCGAACAAAGAGAAGCCCCTTTAACGAGCTAGGAAGGGTTCCTCCCAAGCGAGAGGAACAATAGATACAACTGGGTTTTCAAGAAAAAAATTAGAAGCAACCTAGACAACCGAGAGTGGTCAAAATCCTTGCACCAAAAAAGGACCCAAAGTCCAACCAGAATAAAAAAACAAAACAAAACCCTCCACAGAAGCCCCAACAACACCAGCCCAACAAGATGAACCAAAACAAGCCAACCCAAAAAGACAGAACTGTATCTCCGCCAACAACAAACCCGTGAGGCCCAAGAATAGAGGGAGCTCAAGACCAAGGGGCAAACCAACCCCAAAAGGCAACTGAAGAACAGGACCCAAAGCCCTCAGCCAATAGGAACCCATAACCAAAGTGAGCAGCAACACGCAACAACTAGAAGGGAGATCCAGAACAACCCACAACCAGGAAAGCACAAAGAAGCAAGAGGGGCCCAAGATGAAAGGATCTGACGAATGGACCATCACGAGAACACAAGCCACCCTAACATGCTGGTCAAAGCTAGAAAAAGGCCAATCCAAAGGTAGAGCTACCACCAGAACCCAGAGCAAACAAAGGAACTCTCTTGCTACAACAGAAGCAACAAGATCCCCCAAGAAACCACTACAAAAAGCTTACACGGACCAAGAGAAACCACATAAGCCAAGGCACCCCACACCACAAGAGAAGAAGGATGAGAATCCTCCCAAAGAGAACTAGCCGAGTCGAGCAAGATCCCAACAACATCACCGACACAGGCCAAATGAAAAAAAGGAAACACAGGAAGATAAAGAGGGGCAGCGCCAACAGAAACAACGATTCCCATGCACCCTCCAGCAGTCAAAACCTTCAAAGCAACTCCCTCATCATCGCACCCTCCAGCTACAAAAACCCACCAAGCATCGTTCTCATCATCTACATCGTCGCCTTCCCTAGTTGTTTCAGAATTCAAACTTCCAGACCACGCGCTCCTGCTTTCGCTCTCCATTGGACTATAAAACAAGGATGTCATAATGTTAAAACCTAAATGTGTTTGTTATTAGGGCCATAAATTACATTTTAATAAACATACTCTAAAACCCTCTTCAAAACCTTATTTTTAGGTTGCATCTCACCAAAAATACCAACAAGGAAGAGTTTGGAGGAGCGAAAACCAATAGCGGCGAGGAAAGCAAGAAAAAATGATGAAAAAACAATCAGAAAAACAAGAAAAACAACTAGGAAAATGGTGAAAAAAATCAATGGTTTTAATTGCTTCAACTGACTTGCAAGGCTTATCTGCTAATATCCTTCGTTTGTGGATAAAATGAGCTCGTGAAGCTCAAATAAGGAAACGCATTCGATGTAAATATATCAGTTATGTATATATCAATTAAGAATTATATATATTAGATAATGATTATATTATATTTATATATATAACATTAGGGCTTACATATATCTTGAAACAACATTATAATAAGAATATTTAGAACCCTTTTGCAAACCAATTAATCGATATATAAATCTACACAAATAGGATGGTGGTGTGAGTTATGTTGAGGTGGTTGCCCACATCAGAAAAACCACAAAGATGTACATATTAGTATTCTAAACAATATTTCAATTAGTCACATAACATAATTTTATTGTCAAGAACAATTTAGTCAATCACATAACAGTATTTTATAAGAGAACTTGGTTCTTAACACATAAATGGATCACCTTCAAAACAATGACAAAACAAAATTGGCATGCAATCTATCATGTTGTGTTAACATGAGATTTATAGTTGGCTCCCAAATAATTGTTCACCCCTTACAATCTAACATTGTTATCATTCAAACCATGCTAGAAAAGAGAATCCAAATGAGGGCATGAGGTTTGTTGATGCATTGTTGCTTGGTGAAACTTGCCCATTATTGTCTGAGAAGTTGTAGGGCTAGTACATGAATGGCCCTGGCTAAAACTTGTGTTAGGCATTGATGGACAATATTGAGGGTAGTGAATATATACCAAGTCCTTGAATATTGCATATTATTTTGACAAGGGATTTAAAGGATTTCCCAAATGCCTTTGCCTCTCTAATTCTTTTTAATTCCTTTTCAATTCTATATTGTTTATCTCGTTCCCATTGGATCCTTAGTTGCTCCTGTTTTGTTCCTTCTCTCATATTTGTTGAGTTCATTATAGCTCAATTGCTTGTCATTGAAGGTATTTTTCCATTCATAGTTTCTCATCATGTCTCTTGCCACAATTCTTTCAAGCTTCCTTTGTTCCACTTGTTCTCTCTTCCTAACTTTCAATTCTTGGATTTCCTTCTTCTTGTCCTCTTGCTCCATTAATAGCTTCATGTGGTATTTGTGGTGAAGATTTGAGACTGTTTGCTCAATCAAATCCGACAATCAATTTTCTAGTTCAACTTACCAAGTAGTCCATCCTTGAATAGATTTGGCCTTGTTTGGAATATCTACACTACTTCAACCTTTAAATTCACTATTTCAAGTCCATGGCCAATTGCATCCATCTACTTGCACCATTCAATAATGTTTTCCTCTTTTTCATTCAAAACAATTGAAGGACCTTTTCTTTTGGTGGTAGTTACACCAATCAACCAATTTGTCAACGTGGTTGTACGGAATTCACCACTTCTTCGCTACCTCCCTTGTTGAAAATCCATTGTCTTCAACATCACTCATGGTAGCTTCCACAACATCAATAGACCATTCTCGCTTGTATGTATGTATGTATGTGTGTATGTATGTATGCATGTATCTATGTATGTTACATATATGTGTTTATATATACATATATACACAAACACATATACATACATACATACATATATATATATATATACACGTGTATATATATGTGTATGCATGTATGTATGTATGTACGTGTATATATATGTGTTTATTACATACATACATGCATACACACATATATATACACGCATGTGTGTGTGTGTATGTATGTATATGTGTGTATATATATGTATATATAAACACATATACATATATATACATACATTTACATATGCATGCATACATACATATAAGTATATGTATATTTGTAATTAGTGACAATTTCTTAAATGTTTATTATTCATACCATTAATGCATACAACAAGATGAGTATGTTTTATGGTTTACAACACAGTTGGAAAGCTCTATGATAAGGGGGAGGGCCTAGTGGTGGCGCAAACTATGATAGTATATTGTTGTGGCGATGAATAGATAAGACCCAAACACATGCCCATAACTGTCCATGCCATGAAACACCTCAACTAATACTGTAAATATTTATGTATATTCTTATTATGAATCATAAACAACACCCTAGAATTCATAATGATATGTCCTTATTTAGTTGTATATATAAAATGTAAACAATAATGATATGTGGTATTAAAATCGGATTTAAATTTAGTTCTACTATTAATTTCAAATATATTCCACTTTAAACATTCTTACAACAACTCTCAAATAAGACTAATGCCTGGTATGAGATGTATGTGTACTAGTATTTCTGAAAGAATGAATGACATATATGAATCATAAACATATATCCAGCAATTTAATCAATTTCATTCTACTGTGAAACTTGGTCATGCTCTTGTATATAGCATATAAATACATTTAATATATGTGACAGAAACATATATCCATTTGTAAAACTTGGTCATGCACTTGTATCTATGAAATAATTACAAATATACATACTTTGAAAGTCAACATGTGTGAAGTTGTAACAATAGGAAATTGTGAAATGTGCAATATAAAATAGAGCTTGTTAAGCATTATAGGCATTTGAGTATTCAATTTATTGTTCAAGCGGTTGTTTGTTGCCTTGATCTGTGTGGTTGAATCTCATTGGATGATATTCAAATTATTGGGTAAAATGTGGAGCAAGTGGAAGGATTTGAATTAATGAAGGAAATTAAGAATAGCTGAAGTTAATGATAGAAGTAATATGAAATCCAATTTGAATACCACATATCATTCCAATTTAAGAGGTGTTGATGCATGTTTAAATGGGGTTAGCAATATTAATTGATGGTTGATATGATTTGGAAGCTTGGCTTAGTAACATTTATAAGTTTGATTTGAAAGAAATGTATTTGCAAGTTGGAAATGTCATGTCAATGATGGATGAATTGTAAACTCCAATTGTTCATGTTATATCACTATTTTTGTAAAACTAATTTTATAATGAAAATATAAATATCTACCAACACTCTTATATTTGAATTGAATTGAGGGTGCCCAAGCATCCATGCTTCCAAAAGCGATTTGGTGTAACAGATCTTTAATCAAATAGCGACTGAACCCATCAAAAAAAGGGCAATCACATTAAGACTTGAAACGCAACACCCATTCCCTTAAAAATTGTTTCAAATCAATGAAGACTATAGTAATTTTTCTTTAGGGGTAAGAGCTGCAAAAAGTCAATTAGATCATATAAATAAAAGATTTGATAGATCAATCAAAAACATCCAAACCTCAGCATCATGTTTTATTTGCCAATGTTTATGCATTAGTGGATTTGCTCCTTGATGCAGCCAAATTTAACCTATTCAAATTCATTGAAAAATATGAGTCAGTGGCTGAACCGAACCATATTGTGAAAGCAAGTCTAAAATTCTATAGGGTGTACCTGATTAAAGGCTTCCGCTGAGGTTCAGATTTAGGTTCAGACTTAATGCCAGAACCAATGCATCCCAAGAGGCTGATTGTAAAAATAAATAGCAAACAGACAATCCACAGAGAAATACATCAGTCTCAATTCCACCAAATAATACAACCTGGAAAGATGGCAATCAAACAATAGTATGCAACAAAAACAAAAGAGAGATGTCTAGACTAAGGATTCTAAATCTAACCTCAACACCAATCTAATAGCCTATGCATAAACTCAATAAGTACACGTTCTGTTGACATACTACTACTGTAGCCTCATTTTAACCTTCATATTGGAAAACCAGCATCCTATTATTCATATATATGTAACTAGCAAACGAGTAGGTTTCCAATAATATTACACACAAACCACAATAAACTGCCAGAGTTTGCATGAAATGTCAGTTAGAGCATTTATTTGAACAGGATGTCAGAAACTGACGTGCACATTGCAAATAGAAAATTTGAACAGACAATTCTGACCATAATATCTTAATCAAGTTTGGGTGAGGGTTTATAGTACCTCAAGTTCCTCCACACTTTCACACTCGAATTTGTCCAAATGCGGTTTAGCCGGTAAAACTACTTTAGGCTGTGCATTTTCATTCTTTGCCAACATGGAATTGACAGACTTCTTATCCTCTAAAATTGTATTTGTTGGAATTAATGTAGGATACTCATCGAGTTCATCCAGCTCCTCAACTGATCCAAATCCATTGGTCTGACCACATGTTATCTTTGTTATGGCAACTTCCTCTGCAGTATTAATTTGAAAAGCTTGTGTTGTGATCAATTAAGCAAGTGGACTCCCTGCTTCCAGATTTGAAACTGTCCTACCATTAGATGGAGGAGATGTCCCAGACCTATTTGTTGACACATATTCAGGTGTTTTCTCCCTCTTACTTTTTCCCACGCTAACAACTTCCCCTGAAACTCCATCTATTTCATCATCCACCAAAGGGCTCTCTGTTGTCCTACCATTAGTTGGAGATGTCCTGGATTTCTTGGTTGACATATATTCAGGTGTTTTCTCCCTCTTTCTTTTTCCCATGCTAGCGACTTCCCCTTAAACTCCATCTGGTTCATCATCAACCAAAGATGCACCGTTTGAAACTGAGGCACTTGCGTCAAAGACAAACATTGGCCTCCCAGCAATTGATGAAACTCTGTTGGGCCGCTGGGGACGAACCCCACCTGGGAAAACAAATGCAGGAATATTCCTCCGTTTAATATGAGACACAGTAATCTCCATGCCTGGTTTCCAGAGTGTATATGTACCAACTGTCTGCTTGAATTCCTCCACACACACCCTTATGTCAAATGGTTCTCCTTCTTGTACCCGTACACCTTGTTTGTGTAATGGCTTTTGGGGATCCAAGAAATCATCTGGGTGCGGATGACATTGAAGCATGTCGTATGTATACTTTTCAATCTGGTTGAAGAAAACCCGCAATTCATTCATTCCCAGTCATTTGAATAAAATGGAAAAGAATGCAAGAAATAGGATTAAAAAATGAGGCAAATCCATACTTTTAAAGTGAGCATGAGAAGCTTAGATTCTACCCAGCCCTTCCATTTTCTTAGGTCATCTTCACCTTCTGCATATATATCAATTTCTAAATAATTTTTGTAAGAGTCAAAGAAAGGATAAGGCTCAAAAAGAGCTGTCCAATCAACCTTGTTCCTCTCCAGATCCTGGAAAAAAATTTCCAAATAATTTAAGCTTAATAACAAGCACAAATTAAACAATATGCAACCTCATAATGCACCCAATCATCCACAGGTGCCAATACCCAAATTTTATATATCACCCTAAGTGCATACCTAGCAATCTCAGAATATGCATCTAGTTAATAAAAATTAAATAAAACACCAAAGAGGAGAGAACCAGAAAACAACATGGTAAAAAACATAAACACAATAGACCACAGCTCAGCACATATAAACAATGAATTCAGTATAGTGAAAGTACCAACAAAATACTTAAATTATTGAACTTAAGCTACCTCACAAATTGCACTACCACGCGGAAATTCTTCCATCATAACTCGTAGTGTACTTGAGGACACATTATAACTTGAATTCATACAAGGATATGCCGGTGTGATTATAGGCATTTGGTGCAGCCTATCACGCATATTTTTCCGTGGATCCCATACAGTGAGGCCTAGGGTCCCATCTTCAATGGGACAAAGCATTACTGGGTTTGGCCAACGCCATTGTCTATATACACGAAAGAAGCGAGACACCAACATGCTAGGCAATGCATTGGGGTACAACTGGCAAATTCTAGCAGCAAGTATTGCCCAGTTAACACCTCCAAGAAATCCTGCTACCTGTTCAGCAATGAAAGATGATCAGCACCAATAGTAGGACAATATTCAAGGTAACACCTCAATATTTTTTCATGGACAAAAATTCACACTAAATTACACTCAACCACCTTACATTTGAATAAACACCACGCCGTTTGGCCCAAAGCTTCATGCATCTAAGTGTTGTTCGAAAATTCTGCATTCAAGTTCACATTAGACAATTACATAGTTGGTAATTAGTCCTGCAGCAATCTACAAAATGGTTAAATATATCACTGTCAAATTGTTATTCAATGAAAAACATGGACCTGAATATTTGGCACCAAACGCAAAATCTGATCAGTTACTCTGCACCCATTTAGACTTCTAACACTCTGTTCATCCAAATTACATAGAATGGAATCCTGCGAGATGTCTAAATCCTGCACCAAACATAAGCATAAAATTTAAAAACAATAATGGACAAACCTTAGTTTCTATAAAGATAATCAAATTTAATACTAGAAAAGGCAATAAAACTATATTTGGCAAGCAGCAAGAACTGTTATTTGCCATCAAGTTCCATTAACATTGAGTATAGCATGCTTTTATAAAAAGGCCAAGTGTACAAAGCTTCTGTCATAAGTTTTTGACACACTCAAGTTATTCTTGCAAGTTATCAAGATGTGTAAATTAAATTATAATTCACAACCATGAAACAATCATTATAACAAGAATAGATCCAAGTCCAGCCATACTGATAAGTCTGTATTGGCTGAAAGATTAAAATTCTATATTTTTTACTAGCCTTAACCATAAAAATTTGTATTTTCTGTTTGAAGTCGACAGTTTGCAAACTCGGTGAGTTCTCATACAACTCGCAATTTCTGTCTGGCAGGTAACTCACCAGAGAATCACAAGTTTCTCAGCGAAACTCACCTGAAACTTGCGATTTTTTCACACTTTGTCTCTTCAGACTCGATCACTGCAATCAATTTGAAGACCCTTGATAGAACCCTGATTTTCTATGTTTTTTTTTGTCATTTTCATCTGCAATGATTAGGATCTCAGGTGCATGAAATGATGTGTTGAGGGATTGAAAGAATTTACCAATGGCGATCATAAGCAATAAAATTATGAAAAATGGCATGCACCATGAAGGTCCATGTGGCCTTAAAGGCCTTCATTTATGCCTGGTTTTAAGAAAGCAAAATATAAAAAAATATATTGGGCTGCAGGAAGGAAAGGCATAGTTTTTCCTTTGATTGAATTGAAATAACATAAACGGCATTTTTCCCTCATTTCTATGAATTTTTCAGCAGTTTGAGTCTCCCAATTAATAATCCAAACTAATTACATTCCAATTATACTTTGGGTTTGCAGAGTCGATCCTGATTTGGAGTAATGCTATTATGATCAAAAAATAGACTTGTGCTCTTTAAATTCATTCTGTATACATCTTGCTCATTCTTTATGTTTATTTTGTGTATTTGTGTAACTTTCTTATTTCCTCCCAAGTGCTGAGTCCAAGTCAAAACTTTGAGCTGCCAGGTTTTTGCCTGGTCTGGCTTTTCAAACTATGGTTTGCACTATGTTTTGATGTTTGAAAGCAGAACCACATATTTTTGTTACATGAGAAGTGAGGCTTCCCACTTTGAGGTAGAGCTCTTTACCATATGTTAAGCATCTTGGAATGTGTGTAAGGATTTTTTAAAACATACAATACTCTCAATATAGTCTAAAATTTAAACTTGGTATGGAGCAGTAGAATTTGGGCAATGGGGGATCGGGTATGGTTTTACAAACCATTGTATGATTTCCTATTTGTATTTTTTTGTAACTATTGAGGTGCTTAGTTTTACTTTTTATATAATGTGTTGTAGGTATGTTGTTATACTATAAAAAATACTCCAAGATTTATTTTAGTTCTCATAAATCTTATTTTTTGGATCTAATTCATTCTAATGCATTTGGTCTTGTAAAGGTCTCTTCAATATCTAAATAATCATAGTATGTGTCATTTATTGATCATTACATGGGTTTGTTTTCTCAAGAGCAAGTTTGAATTATTTAGTCTATTTAGGTAGTTTAAGGCTCTATTGAAAAAGCAAACTAGGAGAAACATCAAAGTGTTGAGGATTGATAACAATAATGAGTATTGTTCTACAAATTTTGGCAAACTCTATAAGGAGAATAGTATAGAAAGGCATAAGAAAACACCATACACACCTCACTAGAATGGATTTATAGAACACATGAATAGGATGTTGATGAAGAGGGACAAGATTATTCTCAATGAGGTTTTCTTGTAATAAAAATCTATTTAAATGTGGTTTTTATTGCATGCTACTTGATTAATAGGTCTCTTACATTATCATTTTTTGAGAAAACCCTTCTGGATATTTGGACACTTCAAAAAATTCCTCAATTTAAAATATTTTTGTATTTGGGTGTGAGACATAGAAACATGAGCAGAGGGAGAAGTGATAAAAGTTAAATAATATAAATAAATGCATCTTAATTGGCAAGGGTGTCAGCATAAGGGATAAAATATTTGGGATCCTATGGTCAAAAAAGTTTTGTACAATCATAATGTGATATTTAGAGAGGTTGGTACTTCTCCTATACTTTAACAACCAAAGGGGGATGGGATGTTACTCATGCAACTATAGCCTAAGATCAAGAATGTTGCACCAAATGTCAAACTAATGGCTCAAGTTGGACCAAATGAGGAAAATTCAGAGAGCTCAAAGAGTTAAGAAGAAATAGAACCTCTACCTCAACCTTTGAGGAGATCCACTTGGAAAAGAAGACAACCCTTAAATACAAACTACTTGATTTTATATGTATTTTTTCTTTTTGTAACACTAATGAACCTAGAATAGTTAAAGGGGCAATGATGATTGTGAGTCTTGGAGATCATTCATGGATGATAAGATGGGTGCATTAAACAAGAAGGATTCTTGGGACATGGATTAGTTTCCTAAGGGATGAAAACCTATTGGATGTAAAGGAGTGCTTAAAAAGAACTAAGTTTGGATGCTAACATTAACAAGTAAAATGAATAATTGGTTACCAAAGATTATTCTCAAGTTGAGGGAATATATTCTAGTGATATTTTCCCCCAAAGTTTACATCTATTAGAATGCCTTTACTTGTGATGTTTATTGTTATCCTAAGATTAAATAGATGGATATCAAGAAAGCCTTATTATAAAGTGTTCTGGAGGAGGAGATTTTCATTTCATCAAAGCACTAACTTGAAAATGGTAAGGGAGATTTAGTTTTCCAATTGAAGAAATCTCTCTATAGTTTAAAATAGTCTTTGAGAATGTGGTATAAAAGTTATTTTTCTTATGTTTTGGAGTTAGGGTTTATCAAGTATAATTCAAACCATTGTATTTATTATAAATAGAGTGGTGATTATTTTATCACTATCATGTTGTAAGTTGATAATATGTTGATATTTGGTAATGATAAGGAAATGATTACCTAGGACTTGAAATATCAACTCTTTATAATCTAAAATGAAATTGTTTAATGGGAATAATGGGAAATGAAATAGAAGACAAATTAAGCATGTTGGTATGTCGAGTGGGATTGTTTGAGCTATAAACAGTCAAAAAATAAACTTATACTTGCTGGTTTTGGTATGTTTACCAACAATTTTGAGATTTTTAAAGCATTTAGAACATATCTGGCGACTCTAACTTCTGGTTTTCAAGAAGACAGTATATAAACAACGTATGGGAAGAGTCAAAACTTGAGGAAGTGTAGCCCCTTTTGAATATATACAACTTTCTCCACCTAGGAGAAAAGAAAGAACATTGCAAAGGAGCACAACTTTCTCAAGAAGGGTTCATTCCACACCTCCCTACGGGAAGGGTATCTTCTCATATCCTAGTAAATTAGTCACCTTTGGTTCCTATGGCAGCACAAAGGAAAGTTAGCATGATGACATTCCCATGGAAACCTTGGAAAGTGTGCCATTTTACACTAGTGAAGATCATACTACACCAAATGAGCACATAAAATATGTGGCCGCACATTGTGCAGTCCACCATATCGCGGAAGAGAATGTTGTAGTGATATTGTTGGAAACATCTTTCAAAGGTAAGGCACTACAATGGTTCAGGGGGTTGAGGGTGAACTCAATAGGAACTTGGGGCTAGCTGGGAGAACACCTTTGTAAGAATTTTGAAGAAAAATCAAACCATTTGGCTTTGGTGCAACAACTGACCACCATCAAGAGGGCTCCTTTGAGCACATGATGGATTTCAATCTACGCTTTCAAAGGACTTGGGATACAATCCCATTGCTAGTAAGACCTCAATCCAACTTGCTTTCTTATATTTTTTGAGTGCTTTTAATAGTGATATTTCAGTAATGATACAATCTATGGGTGCAAACACACTTCCCAATGCATATGAGATGCTATTAGAGCTTAGAATAGCCTCATTAAGGCTGGAAAAATTACACCAAGACCTCCAATGCCCATTTTTCTTGAAACCTAGCCAACTTTGCCTATGCAAGTGCCACAAATAGTCCCAATACTAGTTGTTCCTACTCAAGCCAAAGTTTTCCCAGCCCAATAATTTGAGCTGCAAGAGATAAAAGGCCTTTTTCAAACATTTTGAAATGATTTGGTTAATCTTAAGAAGCAACAATTTCAGAATTACAGACCTTACCAACCCCAAAACCAAGTGCAAGGCCAACCAAATCAAGCAAATAGGATACCCTATCATGCAAATAACCCAAAACAAGCCCTTAACCCAAGGCCTATTCAATCATATAACCCAAATGTGCTAAGCTCATCTAGAGAGCTAGTTCCTATCCAAAACAACCATGCTCAAGATTATGAGTGGTTTTCCCCTTGTAATCAACCCCATAACTAGTATACATGTTCAAATGCGGCAATTAACCAAGCCTTAATGGTACAAAATGTGTCTAGCTTATAGCCAAATACACCTAATGAAATACCCTCACAATAGAAAGAACCTCCTCCATGTGACACTACACTTCTAAATTGGAAAGGAGAGGAGTTTTGTGGAGTTAACCAGGACTATTCTTTTATAGCAGCCAACACAAGAGAGAAAAATAGAGTTGTTGAGATGGGATAACCAACAAATAAAGAGCCTTATCAAGCCCCTAGAGTGAACTAACAGGTTGCTGGCCCATCCATGTCTCATGTAGCACATACCATGGAGAGAAGTCATCAAGGCACCACCAAAAAAACAACTTGGGAATTAGTCCCAACCAACACACTTGCAAGGAGATATTGTTGTCATAAAGGCTCATCAAAAGGTAATAATTGCTCCTTTTAACATACTTGAGCATACAAATTGCTCCTTTTAACATACTTGAGCATACAAATAAAATATTTGTTAGTATGTCTATGTGGGACTCTTTATTTATCCTAGGACAAAGGGATTTGTTGCAAAATGCCTTATCAAATTTGAGTTTGGAAAATTGCAGATATGTTGTGTTTGGGATATCAATCTCTTGCAAAAGGGGTACTTCAACGTGAGAGGACAACCATCAATACTATAGCAGTTATTAATAATTTGAATTACCTTGCATGCATGTTCTAACTTTTCCATTCCACGAGATGTTTATGTGATTAACTTGCAACCTTACTTTATTCTTTGTCTTTTAAGGGATTTCCCTGCTAAAATAGGTGGCTATCTATCTTCAAGTTGGTCGCATATGTTGTTTAGGACAAGATATGGAACCAAAGTGACCATTAAATATGAGTCCATTGCAAAATATCACATAGAACCATATGTACCTTGTGTTGCCAATGCTAACTGTGCTATTTTTTACCATGATGAGCATAGCATTGTCCAAGAAACAAGCACCCAAACTGAGAGTATTCCAAACATTCTATTGGATGAGTGGGCAGCTGAAAACATTCAAGTTTATCCAAATAAAAATCTTGAAGAGGTAGGCCTAGGTGTTTACATGATTCATGAACAAGATTCTTTCATTCCTAACCTTGAAAATAAGGATGAGCAACAACATAAATAGTAGCAAAATGAAGTTTGGAAGATGTTTTTTGATGGTTCAAGAAGTAAACATGGAGTTGGTGGGGGTGTTATGCTTGTATCTCCACAATGTGAAAAGTATTATTCAGCTTTTTGTTTTTCTTTTAGATATACTAATAATATAATTGAGTATGAAGGTCTTATGCAGGGTTTGGAATTGGCAAGGAAAAGGAAAATAAGTTGCCTACAAGTGTTTGTTGATAGTGAGTTGATTGTGAACCACGTAAGAGGCTTGCATGTGACCAAAAATGACTTTCTTAAGTCCTATGAGCATAGGGTATGGGATATGATAGAAGAATTTGATACTTTTAATCTGTTGTCCATACCTAGAAGTCAGAACAAACATGCCGATAGGTTGGATGCCATATGTGCCCAATTTGATATTCAAAATGATATTAAAAAGGATAAGGTACAATAGAATGTTAAGATAGTAGTAAGGCCATATATTCTTGACAATAATGTCAATTAGAAGTTCTTTGAAAGTGATGAACAGGTGCTCAGTTTTTTTCTTGAGGAAGCTAAGTTTTTAGCTAAAAATCGAGAAAAATTACAACAGCAGTATGGTGACTAGGTTATACGGCTTAAAAAAAAGTTACCAAAGGGTTTGGTCACCTTAGAGTCCATTTTAATTTTAGATGATCAACTTAAAAAGGGAAAAACCAGCATGCATATCAATCAAGAGTACTATGAAGAGGTCGAAATATTCAAATTGGTAAGTTTTGTTCTCAAGAGGATATCAGAGCTTTTGTTTCACTTTGTCAAGAGTTCCATGATGTTTTTACTTGGAAATATTCTAATTTGAAAGGTTTTCACTCCAAGATTTCCCAACATACCATTGAGCTTGAGCCACACGCAAAACTAGTAAGGCAAAAACAAAGGCCTTTGAATCCCAAACTTGAGCCACTCATGAAAAAGGAACTGAATAAGCTAGTTGAGGGTAATATCATTTTTCTAATCAAACACACCTCATGGGTTTCCAACTGTGTTCCTGTTAGGAAGAAAAATGGGGAGATAAGACTTTGTGTTGACTTTAGGGACTTGAATAGGGCCTCACTCAAAGAACATTACCTGCTTCCCTCTATGGAACAAACTCTACAAGTTGTTGCAGGTTCAAAGAGGTTTTCTCTACTTGATGGTTATTCTGGGTGTAACCAAGTGCTAGTGAAAGATGAAGACTAGTATAAGACAACCTTCACTAGCAAGTGGAGAATAATTCCATACAAGAGAATGCCCTTTGGTCTGTCCAATACTGGTGCAACTTTTCAAAGGGAAATGGACATGGATTTCCAAGGGTTAATTTACAAGTTGATGCTGATTTATTTTTATGACATTACTATTTTTCAAAGAATGCTAATGAACACCTTTCTCATTTAAGGAAAGTGTTTGATAGGTGTAGGGAGTATGACATTTCCTTTAACCCCAAAAAGTGCATATTTTTTGTCCATGAAGGTAAGCTCCTTAGACATGTGGTCTCAAAACATGGAGTTGCCATTGATCCTGAAAGAGTAAGTGCCATTCTTGCTTTACCTTTGCCTAGTCATAAAAGGGGCTGCAAAGTTTCCTTGATAGAATCAATTTCATAAGGAGGTTTATACCTAATGTAGCGAATCTTTTGAAGCCTGTAACTGCAATGTTGAACAAGAGTGAGAGTTTTAGTTGGTCAAGAGAAGGAAAAAATATTTTTGAGGCCATCAAAGAAGCATTAACAACAACACCTACATTGGTAAATCCTAACTTTGCCAAATATTTTCATCCTTTATGCTTTGGTAGCTAGATGCCATCTTTGCTACAAAGCTACTATGCTACAAAGCTGGTAAGAGGTAAGTGATTGTGTGAAAAACTAGTTGTTGGGTTAGAAAGTGATGAAGAAACTCAAGAAGAAGGTTTCCTCATGACAAGTGATGAGCCACAAATTGTTGCACCATCATTAGATACTAGTTGGACACATGAAATGGTCCATTATCTTCAAACTGGTGAGTGTCCCAAAGAGCTAAACAGTGCCAAAAAGAGGTATTTCAGACTTCAAGCAATCTCTTACATCCTCTTGAATGGTTTTTTGTTTAGAAAGGATTGTAATTGTGTCCTCTTGAGATGTGTAGAATCTGTTCAAATTGACAAAATATTGCATGAGTTTCATGATGGACCAACTGGTTGTCATTTTTCTCCAACAACCATAGCTTGGAAGATTATGAGGGCTACGTATTGGCCAAGCCTCTTCAAAGATACCCATGCATGAGCAAGGAAATGTGTCAAATGTACAATGTTTGCAGGAAAAGAAAGGTTGCTTGGTCTTCCTTTGCAACCCATACAGGTTGAACAACCCTTTATGAAGTGGGGTATTGACTTCAATGGGACCATACATCCTCCATCTAGTGTTGGAAAAAAGTGGATTTTGACTGCCATAAATTATTTCACAAGGTGGACAAAGGCTACAACCCTCAAAGAAGCAAATAAAAGAGCTATTTCGAACTTTTATGAGGAGCTGGTAACAAGGTTTAGAGTTCCTAACTCTATTATTTCAGACAATGCTTTGGTTTAATTGGTACAAGAATTAGTGAGTGGGTTGTAAAAAAAGGTATATTCTTGAGTACTTCATCAAATTATTACGCTCAAGGAAATGGTTTGGCTAAGTCCACTAACAAGAATTTGATCAAGATCATTAAGAGAACCATGGAAGATAACCAAAGAACATGGTGCACCAAGTTAAAATCCACCCTTTGGGTAGATAGGATAACTCCAAAAAGGAAAATAGGGAACTCAACATATGTGTTGGTCTATGGAAAGGAAGCAAGGTTTCCTTTGTCCATTGAACTTCCAACACTTTACACAGTCAATCAGCTTGAGATGCTAGAAGAAGAAGAACCCATGGCAGTTAGATATGCACAGTTGTTGGAGCTTGAGGAAGCAAGAGACAAGGCCATGAAAACTATGGAACTCCACCAATACCAAGGGAAGAAATCTTTTGACAAGAAGGCAACACTAAGGGTGTTCAATGAAGGAGATGTAGTGTTCAAGTGGGATGAACTTAAGAGCGGGCCTGGGAAACACACAAAGTTTGATGCCATGTGGAGTGTTTATTTCATCATTGTGGACTGCAAACATCAGCTGTCTAAATTGGATGGAGAGATACTTCCTATCCTAGTCAATGGAATACACCTCAAGATATGCTTTTGAGGTATGTTTCTATTTGTGTACATGTTAGCCTAGGTGTCTTTAGGTCAATAAATTTTGTTGCATGTAGGTTCTATGTGTTTTATCATTCCTCCAAGTGTTGATGCACAGTGAGTTAGTTAGTTTCAGTCATGTTTTGTGCCTTCTTAGGTAGGTTTGGGTAGGCTTGAAGGTGTCAAACATTGTGTGGAGTGCTAGAACAATGTTCAAGGTTTGATTTTAGCATGTTTTTCAAGATCTTTCATGACTCCTATGCCCAATAAACTGTATAAAGTAGTTCACTAAGTTTTAGCAAGAAAAACATTCATCAGAGGTTGCCAAACATGTTAACATCTTTTATTAAAATGGTGTAGATATTCCAATTGATATATTGATTGATTTGATAAAACTATACCTTGTTCTTCAACCAATTCAATAAAAATTAGTGCCTTCAAGTGAGATTACAAATCTAGCCATGAAGAGGTTGTAATGGCTAATTAAAAGAGTTTTGACTCTCAGATGCCTTATGTGGAAATGGTTACAAAGAATGTTGTCTTATTATTAAGAGGCCAGTACCCTAATTATTAAGAGGGTAATACCCTAGTTATTAAGAGGATAATTTCGTACTGAGTGCATAGCTGAATCAATCATCAAAACAATGTTCTCTCATAATATAATAGAGTTTTATGTAGTGTAAGGGAGATGGATGAAAGTCATATGACTTTTGGATAGACATATGCAATAATACTATCATAAGGCGAGAGGTTTGCAAGAGGAGATCACAAAGATAGAGGTAGAAAGCACTAAAACACTAAGGGAAGGGTTCTCAGATAATGCTCAAAACTACTCTAGCCACATGGTTGACATTATCATTCTCATATGATGCATGGAGACATATTGGATGAGAAAATAATAACGTCAAGGTATTCCTAATTGTGAACTTAATAATAGAAAATTCATTTGACAGAGGACAAATGGGGCTACATAAAAAGCACAGTTTAGTAAAAGGGCTCAGTGATAGTTTCAAGCTATAGTCCTTTATGATATTTTAAAAGGTGACAGTCTTAATGACAATGACTTTGAAATAATGGGCAATGATTCAAAGAAATAAAAGACCTGGGGTATTAACCTAATTCATAAAGATTTTATTCTTTGGTACATGGTTACTACACTTTAGGATTTTATAAAGATCTTGGTCATATTGTGTTTCAAATGACAAGGATCAAATTACCAAATCAAATTGACAATGCATAGTGAAGGTCTCATGATAGGTCAAAAGACATTGTGATAGTCCTTATACGTAATGAATGAATAAGTGACAAGTCTAAAGATGAAAGTTGATAGTTAAAGTTATGACAACCCTTGTCCTTGTGATTTATAATATGAGACATGAATAATGTTTGTGATCAAGGATATAAGGAAAATCATAGTCTTTATGCCTTGAATGAGGACCCCAAAACAATGGTTAAAGGTTGTGAGTTTTACTGAGAGGCCTCAAGACAATGACTTGTGACCTTGAATGTGACCTTTGATCAAGTGGTTGGTGATTGTAATGAAAAATATTGTACAAGTGACTTTGACTATGTATTGTGAATATATTCATGATAATGATAGTTAGTGTATAGGAGATAGTGCCATAACATAGCATGCATAAGAGTATGTAGGAAAATACTAGGAAGAAAAATATAGAAACTTGGCAAGGCTTAAGGAATCAGTCCTATAGCTCTAAAATATGAATCAAAGATGGCTAGTATTAGGGTCTAAGGGCCATGACTATGGTAGTGTATCAAATGAACTCACGACTACAAATGGTGGATAAAGAAAGCCTTAAACATGTGACAAACTTTCTGATGCAAGACAAAGGAAGGATCACCTTAATTAGGAATCACTTAATCTCAAACTCTCTTCTTGATTAGGACATATTTCACAACAATGGGTTTCAACTAACCCACTCTCACAAGGTTATCATATTTCAAGGCAACTTTTCTTTCATAAGCACTTAACCAAATCACTCAACCATGCAATACGAATTCCGAATTCCTCAAGGAACTTCAACACACCTTTAACATCTTGAAGATGACTGATTCAAATCATTTGAGTCCCTTAAAACATCTGTTTTAGACCACTTCTTACCAATTGTTCCCAACATACAATCATGACACTCACAACCCATCAAACCTCAAAATTTACTTCCCAATACACAAGTCACCAATTCTACACTTTGGACACCTTCAATTGAGTTCGCAAACCCAACAATGCAGACCATTTACATTTTCATTACTTCATTGTAGACTGTCCTAATTCCTTGGAGCATACCTAATACATACTATTAGAATTATCTCTTCAACCAAGGCTCCATTTCGGACTATGATCATTATTTTGGATACCCTTTACAGGGTTCTAAAACATAACTAAAAATCATTACAAGTTTCTTTGAACAATATGAATCAAGTCAGGACTAACAGCGTGTGATTTAGGCCAAATTAGGCCAGGGTCAACATAGGGCTTATTGATTCTATTAGCTCCAGTCAAAAATATTCTGATCCAATGCTTCAAACATTCGTTATTTGACTTGCAAAAAATTAAAAGTCCATTAGATATCCATTTCCACAAGCATTTATACAAACCATAAAGGTTGTTCCTCTCTAAACTCTGCTTTAGCAGACTGTGCACAGAAATTCAGTTCTTAACTTCAATTCTTTACACCTTCACTTTACACTTTTGCCCCAAAACCAATGAAATATGAAAGAAAATTCTTAAAAGAATAATCTCACCAATAACCAGAGGTTTCCACCAATAAATAAATGAGAACCACAATTTTTTAATATCACTGTTTACCCTAAACAGGGGTTTTGACAGTTTTTTGAGAATTTGCAATATCTTGCTTTAAAATGCACTAAAATGCATGGAATAAGATACAACAGGAAGGTGGTTGAATCTATTATCACTCACAAGCAATTAGACATGATTTTTTGTCTGTACAAAGGATGTACAATGCCTGGAAACAATAAATTTCTGAAGAAAATATAGAAAAACAGTGCCTTTGTTCATTCTATTCTCAAACTTCAATCACCCACGAGTTCACAAATGGTAACAAAGCCTTTTTAAAGGCAATACAACATGACTTTTCAGTTTCTAACTGCTTTTGAATGACCCAAGAGCAAAATGACCCTTCACCTTCCTTGTTTACATCTTTTTTTGCAATTTTTTGCAATGTTGTGACAACTTTTGACATCTCTTACATTTTTTCCCACAATATGGCATATTGACCTCCTAATGACTCAAACATGTACAAAATGATCAATATGACCTTGTTACAATGTTAGGACATCAAAATTGCATCAAATTTCAAAATTTCCTCATGGAGGCATAATTTTGTCAAGGTGCTCCTGCACCACTTTCCCTTGAAGCTCTTCTACGCCCTTCAAAAGGAACCTATTTCATCTCAAACTCATTGCACATGTGCCCTATAATTATGCAAAGGAGGTTGGAGTTGGTAGTTTGAATGAATTAATGGTAGAGGTGGCAACATCGTGAACAATTGTGAGCAATTGAAGAGATATAAGGGACAGTTTGGGTGACTTGGAGACCAGCTTGAAGGAATATAGGAGTAATTGCAGATATCTATGATCTAACAAAAATTAAAAAGGTTAATGCCTCCCTTCTTCAACGCCACTTTAGATTTTTTATAGCTTTAGCCTTTGATCACTGGAAAATGTATTTTTAGGTGGCCAAAAGGGTTTTTGACCTATACAAACGCACGTACCCATTTCAGTTATCTATTGCAACAAATTGCTAAGGATTTAGAAGGGCTTGTATGTTAAATAGTACAACTTGTTTCATTCTTAGTTAGTTCTTACAATTTTGAAACAACATTGTAAACTTGCAAAGGTTTCTTTTTTTCTTATTGTGTGTTGTAACTCAAATTTTTAGTCTTGAGATTGAAGATAAAAGATTGTAATACTCTATTTCAAAGGACTTTTCAAGAAAAGATACATTTCTTGACTTGTTTTTCTGTAAGGAACACCTACTATCAATAAAGTTGAGCAATTTTAGCCTTCAAATTTTTTATTCCCATCATGTGTGTGAGGTAATTGATGTCATTTTTTTTATTTCCATATGTAAATACTTGAATGAATGTGTTACTTTTATCATTTTTCAAGTAGAAAGGATATATTTTTGTAGGCCATTGTTTGTGTCACTGTTTAAATATATATTAGTTGTGAAGAATAATACTCTTCTAAAATTGCAAAAAACATAGGCCTTTCCATGAAACACCGATACATAAATATGCCAAAAGTTAATTTTGTGCACAAACAAGAAGTTGTTGATTAGCTATGTGTAAAAACAATAGTCTAAAGTATGAGTAAACCATTTTGGTCTATCACCCACATATATTGATTTCAATTCATGTCATCCTTCGATTCTTTTTTATCAGCAAAAAAGCAATAGTTAAGTCATTTTGGGTGATAGAACCAAAGGGAACCAACCCTCTTTGGAGGTTTTCTTCTATCATAAGTTCCCCACAAACCTAGAAAAGATCCAATATTTCACTACTAAACTAAGTTTCTGCAACTCAACAAGGGTGCGGGTGATAACAAAGTAATTAGGGTTAGAAAATACTAAAAAACCCACAATAAAAAGATTAAATAAACCCATTAATCAATGGAGTTGAATGCAATGCTTAAATGAATAAGACACAAATCAAGAATATAACTCTAATTAAGATCAAATTATTCAAAAGAAACATGCAAACCTAGTACTCCATTGTTTAATTATGCTAATTCGATATGTGGATTGCTCAATCATGCATAAACCATGTTGCAAAATCTTGTTGATAAAGATCTTGACTCATAACGATAGCTCAAATTCTCAAAAATGATGAATGCTCAAGCTCATCAAGATTGTGAATGAACTTGATGAAGAATCAAGACTTATCTTATAGAACTCTTGGAGGTTTGATCAACAGTGGAGATTAGAGGATGAAAATCAAGGGTGGAGAACTAATGAGAGATTCAGTTAATTGAACTCCATCCCTTGATTTAAAGAAGATATTTTAAGAGATTTTATGAAGGGAATACATTTTTAAAAGGGATTATTCCATTTTTGAAAATAGAATATGTTGTGTACATGTTGGAGTAAAATTAGTTAATATATCTATAAATGGAACAACTATGGCCATACAACACACTTTTGTAGAATCTCCTAGGAAAAATAAGAAATTGCAAGGCATAGGTAAACAAAAGAAAGAAATTGTAAAAGTTTGGAAAAAGAAGCAATAGAAAGAAAAGGAGAGATTCATGCTTGTATAAACTGCCTTTCATGCTCAAAATGAAGGAGCTCAATAGTACATTGATATGGTTGCTCAAGCCACATGACAGGAGAAAAGAGAAAATTTGTCACTTTGAAAGAAGTAAATGGAGGTACAATTAAATTTGGAGATAATGCTACAATGAGGATAACTAGTGAAGCATAATCTTCTAAGTATTAGTCAAATGTGTGACAAAGGGCACACCCTCACATTTCATGTTGAATTTTGTGACATTAGCAAGGCGAGTTTAAGAAAACTAGTTGTAGATGAAAGTAGAACATCTAATAACCTTTACATACTTAGTGAGATCAAAGGAGAAAAATACTACATGAGGCAAATAAATGAGAGTTTTTTATGGCATAGAAGAATGGGTCATATAAAATTTGATAATCTAGTAAAAATTAGCACTAAGAAAGATGTAAGGGATATTCCAATGATTGTTAAGCATTCAAACACTATCTATAAGCAATGTCAACACATCAAAAAACAAGGGCAAGCTTCAAATCAAAGGAATACTCAACATCAAAACCATTATAACTTGTCCAAACAGTCTTTTCTCTTTGGGTTTCTCTCAAAAGGGTTTTCACGTAAATCTTGTGTCTCTTAATTATTAGACCCCGTGTGATTTTATTGCAGTTGTTGAATTAAAATAAATAAAATGTTATCTTATACTGATTCACCCCCCTTAGTATAATTATGTGCTCATCACCATCTAACCACATTTTTTTTTATCATTTTATTATCTAAATTATCAAGTCAATTTTATAAAGAAAACTACATTCAAATAGTACAAGCATAAAATACACTAGAAAATCTTCATTTCATTGGTTTATATCATTTTGAAATTCAAAATATATAATATCACTTGAATCTAGTAATTCAAGTTAAAAAGTTAGATCAATCTTGATCATTTATTTTATAAAAATGTGGCATATCTTTGAATTTTCACCTATCAATCAACTCTTCATTTAGTACTCAATCAACCATTAATCATGAAATACCTAAGTTTAAACTCAAGAGTAACTTATTTCACTTCCATATAGGACCATAAGAAAGAAAAAATATAATAAATATGAAATCAAGTCAAATGACACCTATCTCAATTAACATATGGTAAGTAAATCCAAAACAATATTTCCATTCAATAAGAGACAATGATATTTACAAATGAGAAAACCCTAATATACTTTTGAATTTCTAAAATTATAGATTTCTATAACTATTAATAAGGGTAATTGAATGGGCCAAAATAACTAGCTTGTAACATTTTAAAGAACATACTCCATACTCCTCATTTGGTGGAGGAAGTATTAAATTAAATAGGAAGAAAGCTATATAATACATTTTAATAAATAACATTTTATATTCAATGGAAATTAAAAGGAGAATTTTATTTAAACAAGTAATGGTAATGAATAATTCATTACAATATTAACTTGTATACTACTGATTAACACATCTTGATATGGTTGCTCAAGCCACAAGACAAGAGACAAGAGAAAATTTGTCACTTTGAAAAAAGTAAATGGAGGTACAATAAAATTTGGAGATAGTGCTACAATGAGGATAATTGGTGAAGCATAATCTTCTAAGTGTTAGTCAAATGTGTCACCAAGGACACACACTCACATTTCTTGTTGAATTTTATGACATTAGGAAGGCAAGTATAAGAAAACTAATTGTAGATGAAAGTAGAACATCTAATAACCTTTACATACTTAGTGAGATCAAAAGAGAAAAATGCTATATGAGGCAAGCAGATGAGAGTTTGTTATGGCATAGAAGAATGGATCATATAAAATTTGATAATCTAGTAAAAATTAGCACTAAGAAAGATGTAAGGGATATTCCAATGATTGTTAAGCTTTCAAACACTATCTATAAGCAATGTCAACACATCAAAAAACAAGGGCAAGCTTCAAATCAAAGGAATACTCAACATCAAAACCATTATAACTTGTCCAAATAGTCTTTTCTCTTTGGTTTTCTCTTGAAAGGGTTTCCACATAAATCTTGTGTCTCTTAATTGTTATATCCTATGCGATTTTTATTGCGGTTGTTGAATTAAAATAAACAAAATTTTCTTATACTAATTCACCCCCCCTTAGTATAATTATGTGCTCATCACCATCTAACCACATTTTTTTATCATTTTATCAACTAAATTATCAAGTCAATTTTATTAAAAATACTCTATTCAAATAGTACAAGCATAAAATACACTAGAAAATCTTCATTTCATTGGATTATATCATTTTGAAATTCAAAACATATAATATCACTTGAGTCTAGTAATTCAAGTTAAAAAGTTAGACCAATCTTGAGTATTTATTTTATAAAAATGTGGCATATCTTTGAATTTTCACCTATCAATCAACTCTTTATTTAGTACTCAATCAACCATTAATTATGAAATACCTAAGTCTAAACTCAAGAGTAGCTTATTTCACTTCCATAGAGGACTATAAGCAAGAAAAAATATAATAAATATGAAATCAAGTCAAATGACACATATCCCAATTAAGATATGGTAAGTAAATCCAAAATAAGACTTCCATTCAATAAGAGACATGATATTTACAAATGAGAAAACCCCAATATACTTTTGAATTTCTAAAATTATAGATTTCTATAACTATTAATAACGGTAATTGAATGTGCCAAAATAAATAGCTTGTAACATTTTAAATAACTTACTCCACACTCCTAATTTGGTGGAGGGAGTATTAAATTAAATAGTAAGAAAGCTATATAATACATTTTAATAAATAACATTTTATATTCAATGGAAATTAAAATGAGAATTTTATTTAAACAAGTAATGGTAATGAATAATTCATTACAATATTAACCTGTATACTACTCATTAATACATCTTGATAGACATAAAACTCAATGACAAAAACATTCAAACAAAACCTATACAACACAATGACACATATGTCATTATACCCTTCATTCAAGTCATACATGCACAAGAGTCAACATCTCTCAACCTCGATGCGTGAACAAGCACAATGTCAATCATCCATGATGTCAAACATGGTAGGCATATCTTAGTAGTTTGATGCAACTTTCAAACAAAACCTATATAGCTCAATGACATATAAGTCATGCAATTTTAACTCACTATAACCAATACAACTTAGCCATGATGCATGAAAAATCATGCTAGACACACCATAGGAATTTGATCAAACATTCAAACAAAACCCATTCAACTCACTAACTCATTACATTAAGAACCTTTAAGAAAAAGGTCATTATGCTCAATCACTCAACCATCATGCATAAAAAAGCACACTAGGTATGTTGTGGGAGTGAACGTCTCTCAACCTCAATTAATCATCCATGATGTCAAACATGGTAGGCATATCTTAGTAGTTTGATGCAACTTTCAAACAAAACCTATATAACTTAATGACATAGAAGTCATGCAATTTTAACTCACTAGAACCAATACAACTTAGCCATGATGCATGAAAAAGCATGCTAGACGCACCATAGGAATTTGATCAAACATTCAAACAAAACCCATTCAACTCGCTAACTCATTACATTAAGACCCTTTAAGAAAAAGATCATTATGCTCAATCAATCAACCATCATGCATAAAGAAGCACACTAGGTATGTTGTAGCAGTTTCATGCAACCTCAAACCAAGCCCATACAACTCAATTACATATACATCATTGCAACCTTATGTAAAAGTCATATAGTCAGATAAAATAGTCCATAAATGCAATAAAACACATCAAAATAATGAGTGGAATTTATCCCTTAAGACACTTAATAAAATAGATATATAATCAATTATAAACTAAACAAAGTAATCATTTCTAATACATAAGAAAATAACACACTTCATGGTACTCAAATTTATATTAGCCATGCAAGTCTTATACAAGGAAACTTAAAGTTCAATCCATATTCAAACCTTTCATGTGAAATCATATTAATCATATTGCATTAGAGTTAAGGTCACTCAATCACATATATTTCATTGGAACCTCCAAACAAAATCCATAGTACTTAGATGCATATATTGGGCATGCAATTTCTGTATAAAACCCATAAGACTCAATCAATCACTAGACCAAAAATCCAAAAGCCATGCAATTATGATGTACAACAGTTGCAATCACTCAACTAGATGATGTATGAATAGCCATACTAGGAACATCATCTGAGTTTGACATAAGCCTCAAACAAAAACCATACAACTTCATGTCATTTATATCAATAGACTATTCACACAAAAGAAATGTGATCATGGTGCACAAGAGACATTGTAACTTAAGCTTGTTGTATGAACAAGAACTATTAACACCATAACAATTCAATTCAATCTTTAAATAAAACCCATACAGCTTAATGGCATGTATGTCATTAGAACCTTTACACACCACCCATACAACTCATTCAAATTTATATCATTGGATCCTCCACACATAATTCATACAATCACTACACACAAGAGAATGCAAATCAATGATTATACATGAACAAGCACACTAAACACACCATATGAGTTTGATGCAACCTTAAAAAAATCATACAACTCAAGATTAGAACCTTCACACAAAAGCCATACAATCATTATCCACAAAATTTAATGTCATTGAACCATGTTTGTTGCAAAATTGAATTAAAACCCAGAGAACTCAACATTGTATCTCATTAGACTCTTCATAGAAAACTATACAAATATTTAAACCCTTAACACAAAAGTCATGGCCTAGTGAACATCACTCTACTATGATGCATAAATGAACACACTATGCACATCATAGGATTTCTCTGTAACCATCAAACAAAACCCATGCAACTCAATTCCATGAAATTTATTGACCCTCTATAAAAAAATCTATACAATAATCAAGCACAAGAGTGAGTGTCAATAACCATTGGAGCTTAATACACACTAATCACAATGCAAGATTCACACATGATACTCATAGGATATTATACCATATATTTAATTCAACACTAATCCAAACCTTATGCCACATTCCATTAGAACCATAATATAGGATTCGATCTCACACTCAATAATCTATACAATAATCAAGCACAAGAGTGAGTGTCAATAACCATTGGAGCTTAATACACACTAATCACAATGCAAGCTTCACACATGATACTCATAGGATATTATACCGTATATTTAATTCAACACTAATCCAAACCTTATGCCACATTCCATTAGAATTGTAACACTCTACTTGTTTTACAGTTTAAAAATGCAACCAACTTCCAAGTTCAACTGAATTTGAACTGACTTGCTTTCCTGCTAGGTTCCCTTTGCAATTTGAACGGAAAATAAAATCAATTTAAATAAACACATCATATTCAATTTCTCAACTAACTTTTAGAATTCCCATTTCAGCTGAAAGGAAACAATTAACTGATTTCTTGTAACTGAAAATACAAAAGAACCATAACCACTTTTCTTTGCTTTCATAAAGTAAGAGCAGTAAATACAACTGTCCTCCTATGGCTTACGGCTTAAGAAATGGAAAAGCTAACTGCCACATTTCATCCAGCAAGTAACTAGCGAATTATTACATCTAGGGTTCCCATTTAACAAATTAACTAACGCAAGGCAAGAAATGACTTCTTCATAATTAGTATCTGATTTCAAATCTTTCATTTCTGCTGAAAGAGTCAATTAACTATCTAACTAATCAACTACAGATTTTACAAATGAACTTTTAATAGAAGTAAATAACAATTTATTGCAGCATTACAAATAATCTTAAATTGACAAATGCGTGTACCCGAAATTATGAGAGAGAGAAAGAGAGTACAATGTGATGTCATCACCATGTCGAATACTTGGACAACTTTATCACTAAGAGAAAGGGAAACATCATCAAGGGCTTTACCGCCCATCCAAAGACCTACTGGTCTCCCGTGTTTCTTCTACCGAAGAAACCCGTCCCTTCACGAGGATAATCAACAAGAATCATTTTATCATCATGCCCTTCTGAGCCTGGTGTCATGAACCTATACCACTGGTCGATCCCTCCTTTGTAGGTACCTCCTAACCAGAAGGATCATTCTGACTAGAAGTATATCTGGTTCACGATAGCTGACCATTGCCTAACTGGCATCATACCTTGGCCAAGGATTTTTATCATTATTAATTTTGGCACTCCTATGCCATCAGCACTCTCACCCTTGCTCGACATGACAATACTTGCCTCAAGGATAATATTTTTATGATTTGGTTTCTATTCCTTTCCCATAAATTAAGAATAAGCTTTTCCTTTGAGTTTAGATTTATGTAGGGATAAACTCGGTACAGTAACAATTATAAGAAAAGACAACTTAGCATGATTCCATTTTAACTCAACACCTTGCAGTCTTACACCTCTTTATTAATAATTTACTTCTTTTAGCAATGAAGAGATAAGGATAAAGTCTTATCATACATGAAAGATTTATCAGATTATTGGACTCAGTTAGATAGGAGAAATAGGCATCTATCCAAACAAGAATTTAGAGAGCTTAGAAAAAGAGAGATTAAAGTTGTAACAGGTCAGAAAAATACTTGGAATTGTATAATGAGGTTTGTACTAGCTTTTAGGTTCAAAGATATTAATAAGGTAGAGAAACTCATAAAAGAATAAGATCAATATATTTCATTATGGCCAAAAGAAGGAGGAGTCAACCATCGAGTTGAACCAGTAATTAAAGAGAACCGACAACATAGAGATTTCAACAAGGCAAGACTGTAATGTATTCACATTTAAGTCATGGGAAAACAAAACCTTTTTAAAACCTCATTAGCAACCTTATCAAAATGAATTAGTTATACATGCCTGTTAATCGGCTAGAGCTCGATGTTTTTTGGGAAGAGTCTATCATCCCGACCACTATCAGCTTGGCGTCGATTGAAAGAGAATAGGTTGACGTTCGAGGTCAGAGTATAAAGACCACCTCAAAACCCTCGACTGAAATCACAAGCTAGAACTCAAGCTGGAAATGGTAGTTAGTCGGTGATATGAGGTGCTCTCTGCTATCTTCGATAACCCAGAAGGAAGGAGAGAAAATATCTTAAACTTCGACAGAGAAAGAAAGAATCTTAAGAGATTACGAGATGCAATGCTAAGAGATTGTCCCATTTCATTTTGAAGAGCTTCAATGAAAGCTTTTTGAGAATCATGAAAGCTTCAACCGGTACGATAGAAAAAATTGAAGAATGAAGAAGTGAGAAGAGAGGGAGACGACAAAGAGAGACCTCCATAATAATACCCATGCTTTCCTGAAACCTACGCTCCCAAATTACAAGAGCCCCCCATCTACTTGGCTTCCTTCCTCACCGTTTCATGCAAAGGCACGAACGAAAAAGAAAATGACGAGAAGACTACTGCCTTCCCCACCGACGACTCCCAACTATTAATTAATTAATTCAAATTTCGAAGCCTTTCATACAATTTCATATTTGATCGGCAGCCTTAGAATTCTATCCGTTATTATTAATTTAATATTAAATGCTCATTGTAAAAAAATATATAAATAACAAGAATTGGTTCACCCAACCTTCAAGAGGATATAATAAATACTTTAATTATATCCATTATTTTAATATTTATTAACCATTTGCAATCTTCTAAAAAGGTGATTATTGTTATATATTTAAATTGACTTATTTAATCAATAATAATATTAAATTACTTATGGCTAAGATCATGACCTTGACACAACAATCTTGCACCGACTCTAGGTTTGATGATAAAATTGATCCATTGTTAACCACATCCTCTCCCTGATGTTTTCCCCTTTCTCTTGTGGTGTCGGCAATCCTGCATCCACTGACACGAAGTGTGGTTAGATCATTCCCAATGTTTATTTAAATGCACATTTAATTTATTCACCTGAACTCATTCTATTTCTTAAGTATAAAGGAATCATTCTCATAAAATAAAATATTCATTCACGAATATAAGAGAAAAACATTTCCATTAAGGTTATAAAGCAATTATTTCATCCTCAATTCACTTTCACATGAAAATAGATGTCTATAACTAACATAACAACCATAATTTCGTTGTCATACACATGTTCATGATAAAGGGGATGTAACATGAACCATAATATAGGATTCAATCTCACACTCAATAATCTATACAATAATCAAGCACAAGAGTGAGTGCCAATAACCATTGGAGCTTAATACACACTAATCACAATGCAAGATTCACACATGATACTCATAGGATATTATACCATATAATTAATTCAACACTAATCCAAACCTTAGGCCGCATTCCATTAGAACCATAATACAGGATTCAATCTCACACTCATGATGCATGACACTAGGCTTGCCATAAAATTTTGATGCAACATCTGAAAAATCCATACAACTTAATTAAACAAATGTCATCAGAACCTTAAAAAAAAACCCATACAACTCAATGAAATTTATGTAATTGACCCTCTAGATAAAATCCATACAACCATCATGCATAAGAGAGAGATTTACTAGCCATTAGATCTTCTCATACATTAATCATGATGCAATCTTCACAAAAACCAATGAATCTCATAAGAAACTATTCCATTTGACACTAATCCACACCATATTTTACATTTCATTAAATCCATTACACTGAAGAGTCAAATCTCACATCCATTATGAATTAAAAAGAAGAGTAGGCATGCCATGCAAGTTCAATGCAATCTCCAAACAAAACCCATAATCTCAATTAAATAAATGTCATTTGAACCTCAAAACAAAACCCCTAAAAATTAATGATATATGTCAATATCCTTCACACAAAAGTCATATAATCATCATATAGAAGAGTCAATATCATTCAATCATAATATAGTAACAAAAAACCTTTCATACAAAATCCATACAAATTCAATGACATTCACACTATTAAATAACATTTCATTAGAACGTTAACATAGAAGAGTCAAATCTCACACCTAATATGCATGAAGCACAATCACACCATATGAGTTTGATGCAAGTTCCAAAAAAAACCAATATAACTATATTAAATAAATGCCATTAGATTCTTCAAATAAAACTGATACAACTTAATTATATAAATGTCATCAAAACCTTTAAACAAAACCCATACAAATTAATGACATGTATGCCATTAGAACCTTCAAACAAAACCCCTAAAACTTAATGATATATCATTATATCCTTCACAAAAAAGTCATATAATCATCTTGTAGAAGAGTCAATGTCATTCAATCGTGACATATTAACAAAAAAATTCAAAAAAAATCCATAAAAATAAAAATTGAATTCACAAAAAAGCATAAAACTTAATCACTTATATGTCAGTAGAACCTTCAATTAAAGTCATATAATCATTTATAGTAGTGAATATTATAAACCATAGTGCATGAATAATCACACTTGGTACACCATCAAATTTTGATGTGCACTAGTCATGATGCAAGCTTAGGACAAAAACCATCAACACATAAAATACCATACATAAGAGTGAATGTCACAAACCATGGTGCATGAATAAACTAGACACATCATATGAGTTTGATATGCACTAACTATGACACCAAATTAAAATAAAATCCATCAACACTCATGATATTATGACATATGTCCCATTCAACTCCAATGCACACCATTTATGTTGTATTCTATTAGAACCATCACACAAGAGTTAATGCCACTCAACCATGGTACATGAACAAAAATAGGAATTACATGAGTTTAATTTCCATTAGGAATATTATCAATGTAGCTTAATAATATTGTATAAGCACACTAAGACACATCATAAAACTCAATAGCATTCATGCAATTAGACCCTTGAAAAAGAAGAAATATAAGCATTTATAGGTTGTCATCATCAATCCTAATGTACATGAACACTCATCACTCCATAGTAGTTAGAATCAAATTAGCTATCCAATTAGAACCTTCAAGAAAAACACATACAATTTAATGAAATATATGTCATTAGACCTTTCATGCAAAAGTCAAATAATCATCATCAACAAGAAATTCAATGTCTCTTAACGATGATGTAGGAAAAAGGACACTAGACATATTGAAGGAATCTAATGGAACCTTCAAACAAAGTTCATACAATTCAATGACATGTCATTATGCCCATTATGCAAAAGTCATACAATCATTGTATTCGTCAAGTCACTAAACTGTGATAGCATAAACATACATAATATGCACACCATGTGAGTTTTATGCACTTTAAACAAACCTCATAAGACTTAATGACATATCTCATTAGACCCTTCACAAAAAATGATATACAATCACAATGATAAAAATTAATGTCACTCAACCATGTTGCATGAATAAGTACACCATACAATACATCGAAGTTTGATACATCAAATAAAACCCATGGAACTTAATGACAAATATGTTACCTAACCCCTGACACAAAATCCATATAATCATCATGTGCTAGTGTGAATCTAACTAGACCCTTCACAAAAAATCCATAAGATCACACTATGCATATTGTAGAAGTTTCATAAAAACTTTAAACAAAACTTATACAACTCCATGATATGTCACTAGACTATTCACACAAAAGCTATACAATCACTATGATAAAAATCAATGCCACTCAATCATGATGCAAGAACGATTATAATTCATGCACACTATATGAGTTTGACACAACCATCAAATCGGACCCATATAACTCAATGGCATAAATGTCGTATCATGCAACAATGAATGTCACTAGATCCTTTACACAAAATACATTTAAAATCATCAAGATTAAAATCAATGATGAACAAGCATACTAGGCACAATATACAACTTTAATACAAGCATCAAATAAACCCATACAACAATAACACACATTTAACCTTCAAATATAACCCATACAACATAATCAAGTCATTAGACTCTTCACACAAAATCCATACAATGCATGAACAAGCACACAATGCACAACATAGGAGTTTGATGCAACCATCAAACAAACCCATACAACTAAATAGCATATGCCTTTTGAAATTTTACACAAAATCCATATAATCACCATGCACAAGAGAAAATGTCTCTAAAGATAGTGAATATATAAACACACTAGGCAAAGCATAGGAGGTTTGTAAACTGATAATGATGGAAGCATCACACAAAAACAATGCCACCCATAGGGTAGTATGTCATACACGCCATTCAACTTTGATCCATAAAATATATTGCACATGTCATTAGAATCATCACACATGAATCAATGTCACATAACCTTAGTCTGTGAACAAGAACACTACACACACCATACAAGTTTGAGGCTACCTTCAAATAAATCCAATACAACCTGATGAAATATTCCATTAAAACCTCTAAAGAAAACACATCCAACCTAATTATATATACTTCATTAGAAACTTCATGTAAATGTCATATGTAATCATTTTGTAGAAGCGATGTTTGTCAACTATGATGCATGAAAAAGAACAATAGGAACACCATAAAGTTTGATGCAAAATTCAAGAAAAAATATATAAATCCATGCGATATATGTCATTATAACCTTCATTCAAACTCCATACAACTTAATGACATGACATGTCCTTAGGTCCTTCACACAAAAGCCACATAATCATCATGCACAAGATTGAATATAACTAAACATGACCCATGCATAAACACACCAACTATGATGCAAGATTCACATAAACACAATAACACTCATTGTCCATACGTATATGTTGTTCATACCCAATACACACCATATATTCCACATTCCATTAGAGCATCACACACGAGGGTCAATGCCACATAATCATGATGCATGAATAATGATACTAGACATGCCATACGAGTTTGTTTTACATTATCCATATAATCAAATGCCATTTAACCCTAATCTATAAGGGAACTAGAATACAAAGCACTCCATATTAAGCATGTAAATTTTGCCCAAAACTCATAAGGTTCGATCAACTATCAAATCTTTCACATAAAAGGAATGTAATCATAATGTATAAGGTTCATGGTCACTCAACAACATATACACCATTAGAAGCTTAAAACAAATCCATAGTACTCAAATGCATATAAGCCACATATATTTTGCACAAAACCCATAAGACTCAATCAATCATTAGAACTTCACACAAAGGCAATATAATCATTATGTATAAGAGCCAATGTTGCTCAGCCATAATGCATGAACAAGAACACTAGGCACATTATAAACATATGATGGGACCTTGAAACAAAACCCATACTACTCAATCACAAATATTTCATTGTAACCTTCAAACAAAATCGCTACAACTTAATAACATACATGTCATTAGACCCTTCACACAAAAATCAATGTTATCACTATGCACAAGCGTCAATCTCAAGCAATCATGATGCATGAACAAGCACTAAACACATCATAGGAGTTTGATGTACGCTTCAAACAAGCCCCATAAATCTAACATATATAAATAGACCCTTCACACAAAAGCCATACAATTATCATGCACATTGACTTTTGCATCTCAACCATGATTAAGCAAACAAGCACACTAGGCACACCATAGGAACTTGATGCAAAATTCAAACAAAACCCATACAACTCAATGGCATGTATGCCATGAAAACCTTAAAAAAAAATACATACAACACAATGGCATATATGTCATTAAACGCTTTTGCAATCATCATGCAAAAAAGTCAATGCCACTTAGTCATGATACATAGACAAGAACACTAAGCATACCATTGGAGTTTGTTGCAACCTAAAACCCATATAAATGTGACACATATATGACATTATTCTCTTCATTCAAAATCCATATAATCATCATGCAAATGATTTAATGTCACCCAATCATCATGAATAAACAAGTATGCCAGGAACACCATGGGAGTTTGATGAAACTCAAACAAAACCCATACAACTATCAATGACATTATGTTATTTGAACTTCAAATAAAATCCATACAATTGTCATGCATGATAGTGAATGTCACTAAAAATGATACATGGCTAAGCACATTAGATACTGTCATATATGTTATTCAAGCCTAACACACACCATATACGCCATATTCAATTAGAATCATCACAAAATAGTCAAATGAACAATCACACTAGGTACATTAGACATAAAAAATGTCAATCAACCTTAATGCATAAGCACACTAGCACACACCATAAGACAACATACACACCTTTAGATCCTTGACACAAAATAATTATAATCCATGTGTCCAATTACGTTGCACATGAACACTAGGCAAGCCATACAAGTTAGATGTATATTAGACATGCAAATTTTACACAAAGTTGGTAAGACTCAATTAATGTTATATTCAATGAAACCCTTACACAAAAACCATATAAATAACTCAAGATGAATATAATTTGTAATTCCATTTTACCCTTGTGTAAAAGCCAATGTTGATTCATACAAGTCAATGCCTTTCAACCCTTGGAAACACATCATAGAATACATGAAAAATATTAAGTAAATAAAATGTGACCCAAGCAATTACAAACCCTACACCATTAGAATCACACAATATAATTTTGTTCAATAGTAAGCATGCATACTCTAACAAATGAAATTTTAAAATAAAGAACAAATAGTAAAAAATAAACTCACTTGAATAAAATATTAAACAAATTTACAAAGTAAAACCTAAAATGTTTTCTTATTTCCACACATTTCAATTTCACCAAGGAAAAAAATAATATATATAGAACAAGAGTTGCTTGGTACTTCTTGCCATAAATAATATACTGGAGAAAAGTGTCCAAAATTTCAATATATATACTCAAATTTGTGCCATAAAAAATAATTAATCATAAGAACATACACATAGTATATAAAGTTAGTTGAGTGAGTTATAACAACAACAATAGATATATCATGGCAGTAGTATAACAACAATAAAATTAATCCTGATAGCAGTGACAACAACGCCACTAATATAACAACAATAAAATTAATCATGACAACAATGACAACAGTGACACTAATATAACAAAGATAAAATTAATCATGACAGCAGCAATGCTAATAGAACAGCAATAAATATATGATGATTCAGATTCATAGCTAACGATACAAGTTATATAATAGTTAACACTAACAACAATAACTTCTGATTTCTTTGTTCAAACTTTAACTCTAAATCTCAACCTTAAAAAACTTCGATATGGTATTAGAGTTGGTCCTAATTGTCAATTACAAAAGAGATTAAAGGTGTGCTGGCCATAATGTGGTATTGTGTGAGAAGTATAGACAAAAAATTGTTTTTGGAATGTGGTTGGTGTGCAAGCTTCTACTAGACATTGTCCAGTATCATTCTAACAGTACCATGTTATATAGTTGTTGTTATACTGTCATCATGTTATACCGCTGTCAATTGACTTGTAGAAACTTGAGTCTCTCTTTATATTTATATTTATATGATAAAAAAATTATGTATATACCCATCCCCAAAACACTATGGAACTTAGTTTTAAAATAAAATTTAGTTGAATTATCAAACCATAACTTACTACCAAACACTACACCAATGTTGCCCACTCCAGCTAGTGGCGATGAAGGTGGTCACAAACACCACAAAAAGGACTTTGAATGAAGCACGTGGGGAATTTTTTTCAAAATAGGTGGCCTCATCCTTCTTGAACCACAATGGTTCAATGAATTAAAAAATAATAAACAAACTTGCACTCCTAAACCTCTGCTTCCTTCCTATTATGTTGTTCTTTCTACATCCATCTAAGGGATGACAGTGAGCTAAAGTTTGACTGATCTAAAGGGAATAATACACTGATCCAACAGGCTTGAAACTTATTTACATGGTAGTAAAAATATACTACAGCTAACAATTGACTATAAAGAAAGGAAATTTGAAACAACACAAACGTATATAATCGCAAAATTCAACAAAATAAAAAGTCTGCATAATTTGAACATACCTTAACAATCAGCTTTGCAGCTCACTGTCAAGAAATTGAGCTCCTTCAGCCTCACTTAAAGGAATGTAATCTCTGCAAGTCAACAGATACTACACTTGTTGGAATCTTTATTTAGGACTCCATTATCAAAGTAACAAAATAGTCAGTAAAACGTTAGCAAAATAAAAAAACATAGCAGCTACTACCATATATAGGATTGTTTTAAATTCATTTTTATCTTATTTTATGACTGTCTTTCAAGATGAGATATTCCATTCTACATAATTTTTTGTAATCTTCTTGCTTTTGGTTCTTAAGAATTGATTGCCTCCTTGGAGATGAGAATATGGTGCAAAGAGTTGTTTGGATTCTGTTGTCATGCTAGCATCTAACAAAGACTAGCAATTCATAATTTCCACAAGAAAATTTACACACAAAATAATCCTTTCTTCCATACATAAAGGACCTTACCAAGAGAGAAAAAAAAACTTCTACTCACTAACCATAATGGCCGGAAAATATCAATTTCTCGGCAGTTTTTCAATATTCATAACTAAGTCTTCCTTATCTGCTGTAGCTGACTGGTCTCTTTTTTGAGATTTTTGGATAAAAATAGCTGCCCTTTCCTTAGGAATACAGTCATACCTACTTCAAATGTCAATGGTCATGACCTTATTAAGTAAGAAATACCTTGTAAACCATGGTAATCACTTATTGTATATGCCTGCACAAAATTAAAACTGCCACAAGTCCATTGTACAGGGAGTTCGCTAGCAGGCATGAGAGGCTGCAAGAATTGTTGCATCTGGACTGGTGAGATAAGATTTACACATTTGGCAAAGAATAATGAACATGAATTTTCAGCCTGCTGCAGCTACGTCTCCTGCTATATCTTTTACATGAAATTAGACTCTCATTCTAAGTATATGTTATTTGACTCACAATCAATAAACTTTCTGGGAAAATAACATATATATCAAATACATTTGAAGAAGTTTTTACATCGTTTAACTCTCACAATTTCCCAGTACAAATGACATCAAAACCAAGAAAAACTCTTTATATCAATTATCAAACTCAATGACATCTGAATTTTCCTTGATTCCTTGGTTCCATCGATGTTCTCATTAACAATGTTGGTTACAGAGGTAGGCATTGCAATGGGTTTCTTTTCTTTTACATTTTCATTTCATTGTATCGAATAATCTCATCTAAATTTGGTATAAGTTTTTTCAAAATATGATTCTATGGTTTGATAAATGTTGAAAAACAATTTTACTTCGTTTACTGTGAATAGATTGAAGCAGCTAGAGGGAAATTGATTTTGGTTCATCTCATTTTAAGAAATTCCTACTGTGGTAGGGCTTCGTAATTTTTCTTGCAAACTCTTCCCATTTAATCTCATCGCCATGGTTGACAACACAACACAATTTGTGCAGAATCTTGAGGTAAGTCACTTGGCATGGTCTCAAAGAGTTCTAATTTTTGGAATCTGTTAGCCGCCGTTATCAAAGCATACGAGAGGAAGACCTTTTCCCAAGCACCCTTCGCACTTTAAATCCAGAAAATCTCTTATTTGCCTCTAGATCCCGCTCTATATGATTTTTTTTGCTCCCTCTATTCTTCTGATCAGGAGTACTTTCTTCCTCCATAAACTTACTGGAAAAGCCCCTAAGAGAGCTTTTGCAGTTGTGTCTAAATATTCTATGGGGGCTGCTTTTATTGTGCTATCTGTGTCATATCGTATATCCTTCTTGATAAATGTCATCCTGAAGTAGTAAAATGAAATAAAACTTAAATTAAATGTCAATAGGAGGCCCCCATGGGACCACGAAATGACATACAATTTAAGCCACAGTACTTGCAGATAAACTGCAAACCATATGCCAAGTTCCATGATATCCATAATGTATAAGTTATAAGATTCCTATAAGGTATCCAACTAGCTTCGTGAGAGGTATTCTTATCATGTGTAAATTATTCATTCCATTTTGCTTAGTGGAGTATACCAATCTTACTTGCTCATTCTCTGGATAGCAAAAGATCACATGTTTGTCATCCTCTGCTACTCCTCTGGCACTCTAGAGTCCTAGGAGTATGGTTTGATGAACCAAATTAGTATTAATGGAAGTAAAAGGAGGGATGAATACAGTGAATTAAAAAAATAAGAAGTCAATTATATATGAACACAAATCAGGAAAATTCATCAAGAATTCTATGATGTGGGTATAAACGCAACCAGAAAACTACAACTATTCAATAGTGTATTTTCAAACATCAAATTGGAAGCTCGAGCTCCTTCCTTTGTATGGTGTATTGTAAATGTAATCAAATCTTATCAGATAGGATCCTAAGAAATCTAAGTAATTTCTAAGTCTGAAATTCTGTGTAAGAATTCTAAGTCAAGATTCTAAGTTTCCAGATTAAATTCTCTTATGCTGAATGTGCTGATTGCAGAACATTTATAAATTTCGATGTTTGCATATCAATGAGGGAACCATGTTATATACCTTGGAGACCCGCCTCTAAGAGATGTGTCTCCACAAGTGGAGACACGTCCGCTCATGGGACATGTCGCTTTGGGTGCGCGGGCTCCAAAGATAACTGACTAACATTCGATTAACAAACTTAACACATATAACCTCACATACTTGGCGGATATATATATTATATGAGTTTCGATTTTATTCAATGCAGAATTTGAACATCATTTATTATTTTGAATTTTATGCATGCTTATAAATTCGATTTACTTATTTTCCAGAAATATGTTAAGGATTAATTTCAATCACATATAAATGATGATGATGCTATTTAGCAATCATCATTCATATCTGACCGAAGCTATATTTCATTAACACTCCCTCTTAGCTAGGGAAGATATTTCAAATCAAATAAGTGGAGATCTCACCTTCACACATGACATCGAAGATATGACATGTTTTCTCAATATTGTCAAGTCACATGACATTCGTCATAACACATCTTCATTATGGTATGTGCACTGACATCAAGTCACATGATGTCTACCATAATTCATGGCATATCAATGGATATAATTATCCACCATGATTATCTCGTAAGGATCACAATGATCTTCAAATGACATCAAGTCCCATGATATCCATCAAAGTGTCCAAGAGATACTATCATGACATGTCCACAGATATCAAGTCACATGATATCTATCATGATAGTTCAACTCATCATTGTAGAGTCATCACTTTACAATGTCAAATACAAGTGTTCATTATTAGAAAGATTGTCACCTTTCAATAATGTACACAGGGGGAGTAGGCCCATAAGGTCATGGAGTCACACACATGACAAAATATTTTACACATTAAACATCTTTATATATTAGTACAATTTATAAACAATTTGAATTTCAAACATAAATATCAAATTACATTTCAACCATAACAAGTTTCTTCATGAAGTGCTCTACCTTGATTCGGGAGAGAAGCTTGGTGAGAATTTCTGCAGTTTGATCATTTGTACTAACATACTCCAACTGGATCACTTTCCTTTCCACCATATCTCTTACATAATGATAGGGGATCTCAATGTGCTTAGATCTATCATGGAAGACAGGATTTACAGAGAGTTTGATGCAACTTTGATTATCACAATGAATAATTGTAGGATTCAAGGGCTCACCAAAGAGTCCCACAAGCAATTTACGAAGCCAAACTGCTTCTCTTGCCCCCATAGAGGCTGCAATGTATTCAACTCCTGTTGAGCTCTGTGCAACTAAAAATTATTTTCTGCAAATCCAGGAGATCATAGCCGATCCTAAACTGAAGCAACATCCTGATGTGCTTTTCCAATCAGTTACACTTCCAGCCCAATCTGAATCAGAGTACCCATGTAGATCTAGTTGGTCATTTCTGTAAAGAAGACCATATCCAATAGTGTCTTGAAGATATCTCAAAATATGTTTCACAGCCATTAGGTGAATTTCCTTTGGCTCACACATGAACTGGCTGAGAACATTCACTGCATAGGAAATATCAGGTCTGGTGTTAACTAGATACATCAAGGATCCAATCATTTGTCTATAAAGGGTTGGATCTACATACTTGGATTCTGCTGCTGCTTCTTTCAGTTTGTGAAGGTTGGTTTCCATAGGTGTAGACATGGGTCTATAGTCCAACATTCCAAATCTCTTCAGAATATCAACAGTATACTTCCCTTGGTTTAGTATAATGCCCTCTGATTTCTACCATACTTCCAAACCTAGGAAGTGGTGTAGAATGCCCAAGTCTTTCATATCAAATTCGGAAGTTAGATCCTTCTTTCCTTGAGCAATGAGGTGATCTTCTCTTGTTATCAGTAGGTCATCAACATATAAAATAATTATTAACATATCACCTTTGATTACCTTGAAGTAGAGATTGGAGTCTGCATCACTTTTGGAAAATCCTAATCCCAAGAGATAGCTGTCAATTCTTTCATACCAGACCCTGGGAGCCTGTTTAAGTCCATAGAGGGCTTTCTTCAGTTTGTACACATGTGAGCTAGATTTATGTATAACAAAACCTTCAGGTTTTTCCAGATAGACTTCCTCTTCAATGGTTCCATTTAGGAAGGCAGTTTTCACATCCATTTGATGGATCTTCTAGCCTTTAGCTACAACAATGGCTAACACTGCTCTCACAGATGTGTAATGGGCAATAGGTGCAAATGTTTCTTCATAATCAATGCCTTCCTTTTGAGAAAAACCTCTTGCCACAAAACGTGCTTTATGTTTTTCTATACTGCCATCAACAACATGCTTGATTTTGAAGATCCATTTGGAAGAGACAACAAATTTCTCTTTCGGTCTAGGCACTATATCCCATACATCATTCTTTAGAATGGACTGATATTCCTCCATCATTGCATCCTTCCATGCTTGATGTCTAAGGGCTTCTATAACATTGACAGGTTCTGAATTTATGATGTTATTCATTAGAGCAACATAGCTAGAGAACCGTTTGGGTCTTTTACTTTCCTTAAACATTCCTTTGGGTGCTGCATGATCCTTGGTTTCTTTGATCATCTTTCTAGCCCAAAGTGGCCTCTTTTTGCCATTGTCATTTGTATTCTCATCTGAAGTAGATTGAGGTTCATTTGGCATTTCCTCAAGATACTCCCTCTGAATCTCAAGAACATGTTCCATTTCAAGTACTCTAGGGGAATAGGTTTCTATCTCACTAGAACTTCTTGCCCTTTTGAATGCAATGTCTTCTTCAAAGATGACATCTTTGCTCAATTCAATTTGTTTATGCCCAGGTACAAATATCATGTAGGCTTTGGAGGTTTTAGTATATCCCACAAATATCCCTTTCTTTTCGGAAGGTTCTAGTTTGAATCTCTTCTCTTTGGGCACATGAATATAGACAAGACAACCAAAAATCCTAAAATGACTAATGTCAAGTTTTATGCCAGTAAAGGCTTCTTCAGGAGTTTTGTTATCAAGATGAGAATGAGGACATCTAATTTGGATGTAGACAACAATCCTAGAGGCTTCTGCCTAGAAAGAAGTTTCAATGTTTTGGTCAAGCAACATTGCTTTAGCAGCTTCTACAATGGTTCTATTTTTTCTTTCAGCAACCCCATTTTGTTGGGGGTTGTAGGCAACTATGAACTCCCTCTTAATTCCAACACTCATGCAGAATTCCTTAAAAATTTCAGAGGTGTATTCTTTCCCATTGTCTGTCCTTAAGATTTTTATTTTCTTCCCAGAGAAGTTTTCAGTAAGGGATTTGAACTCTTTGAACCTTTTGAGGATTTCTATGGACTCTTTACACTTAAGAAAATAGATCCAGGTTTTCCTAGAGAAGTCATCTATAAATATGACATAGTATAGAAATCCTGCTTTAGAAGGTACAGACATGGGTCCACATAAATCAGAGTGAACTAGTTCTAATACATTTAGGGTTTTGCTCAAGCTATTGTGAAAGGCTCCCTTTGTATTCTTTCCTAGGGCACAACCTTTACAAGTTCCTTCATGAGATGGTTTTAACTTAGGTAAGCCTGTTACAAGTTTTTCCACAGAAGGTAGGGCACGGAAATGAAGGTGTCCTAATCTTCTATGCCAAATCTCATTTGAATCAAAGGTGTCAAGGGTAAGGGCTTGTTTAACTTCAGTGCATAGTTTGTAAAAGTACCCTTGTCTTAAACCTATGATTTGGGCTTTCTTGATAGTTGAGTTCTTAGGCCATGCTAGAATTTTCCCATCCATAAAGGTAACTCTATATCCATTGTCTTCAAGGGAAGAGATGGATATTAGATTCCTCTTTATTCCAGGTACAAATAAGACTCTAGTGAGTTGAAGAGAAAGACCAGATTTCAGTTTGATGGAGCAAGTTCCAACCCCTTTTACAGGGTGTGCAGAATCATCCCCAATGGTTACTTCTTCATCAGTCTTTTCACTCATAGTGTCTAGGTGTTCTCTGAATCCTGTGATATGTCTAGAGGAACCACTATCAATTACCCAATTGTGGGTGTTGTTAGATACTTGATTAGATAAGGCTGTATAGAACACAAAGTTCTCAGATTCATGATCCGAATTTTTCTTTTCCTACTTTGGCAAAATATGCTTGTTGCTTGTTGCTTTGATCTGTTAGGGCACTTCATTGCATAGTGGCCATATTTATCACATCTAAAGCATTGTACTTGAGAGATGTCTTTCTTCTTAGAAGATCCATTTCCATTGGAATTTCTCTTTCTTTTAAAAGATCCTCTCTTGTAGAAGTTTTTCTTATTCCTTTTATTAGACGTTGTGTTGAGTACATGAATGTCTTCATCTATGTTCTTTTGTTTATTTTCTTTTGTGGAGAGTCTTGTTTCCTATTGAAGGCAGACTGTTCTTAGCCTATCAAATTTGGGGAGTTTAGATCTCGGACTTATTCCTTGAACAAATGACTCCCATGAGTTTGGTAGGCTTCCTAGTGCAATTAGAGTTAACTCTTTGCTATCAACCTAATATCCAATTGTGGATAATTGATCTATGCATTAATTGTTTCTCCTTTGTTTATTTGGATATTGTTGATTTGCCTCTTTAATGCAAGAGTCCTACTGGTATTGTTGATCTCATAGGTGCTCTCAAGAGATTTGAACATTTGATATGTAGTTTCATGTTTTTCTAGGATGGGCACTATATGATCCCTAACTGCATCTACTAAGATTTTCATGGCCTTTTCATTGTTTTCAATCCATTGAGTTTTCTCAGGATCAGCCTTTGGTTCCTTTTTGTTTTCTCTCACAAGTGAGTCTAATTTATTCTCCTTAAGAATAATCATTATTCTAAACTTCCATGATGTGAAGTTGTTTGCTCCTGCAAGACGATCTTCAAATCTGATCACACTTGACATTATGAAGAATGTGATGTGAATTCGATTTTAAAAAATACGAATTTTCTAGAGCAATTTGATATCTAGATTTGATTTGGATTCACACAACTTGGCCTTGATACCATGTAAATGTAATCAAATCTTATCAGATAGGATCCTAAGAAATCTAAGTAATTTCTAAGTCTGAAATTCTGTGTAAGAATTCTAAGTCAAGATTCTAAGTTTCCAGATTTAATTCTCTTATGCTGAATGTGCTGATTGCAGAACATTTATAAATTTTGATGTTTGCATATCAATGAGGGAACCATGTTATATACCTTGGAGACCCGCCTCTAAGAGACGCGTCTCATGAGAGGACGTGTCTCCACATGGGACGTGTCCCTTTGGGCACACAGGCTCCAAAGATAACTGACTAACATTCGGTTAACAAACTTAACACATATAACCTCACATACTTGGCAGATATATATATTATATGAGTTTCGATTTTATTCAATGCAGAATTTGAACATCATTTATTATTTCGAATTTTATGCATGCTTATAAATTTGATTTACTTATTTTCCATAAATATGTTAAGGATTAATTTCGATCACATATAAATGATGATGATGCTATTTAGCAATCATCATTTATATCTGACCGAAGCTATATTTCATTAACATGTATCCGTCCATTCACTAGTACTTGCAGAAACATAAAAACTTGCTTGATTATTATTGTACATTGTTTTTTGAATTTTTGAAGTTTCTTTGCCTACTTTGGTAATTAGAGTATGTTCTGCATTCTTGAAGATCTTATGAAAGGATAGTGAATTGTGATGTTGAATATTTTCCATTTCATATAAGCTTCAATAATTTGTGGCATTATTTTAAGGATTGGATTGTCTGTGGTGGTAGTGTGGCTTTGATATTCAAATGGAAATGTCTCAATTGCTGAATAATTTCAAATTTACCGAGTTCATCAGGAGCACAAGATAGAATGGCTCTTTTCTTTTCTTTTTTGGAGAATTTTTTGTTGTGGAGTAACTTCTTTCTTACCCTAGATTTATACAGTTATTAAAATACTAATAAGGCATTTTTCTATTTAGCATTTTCAATTTTCTGGGGCTTTTGTTAATCTCTTGTCTTGTAAAATAATGTTATCATATTATATTTGTTCAGTTCTTAAGACAAAATTCATAGTAATTTTGAGGTCTCATAAGTATAAACTTGAGGTCTTAATTCCTTTATACTCCATTTATGGCAAGATCATATTGTGATCCACAATCTTTCCCTCAACTTTAGTTTTATTTTCTCCCATTCTACATTAAAGATTATCTGTAGCATTTTGATCGTTGTGCTTTATTCTATTTGCTCCAACCTTAATTGACAATAATTCTCTTATTTGCATAAAAGATAGATGTTTTTCTCTCTTTTCGTATTAAGATAAAGATTTTTGAATTCTTTTTTTTCTTCCTCTTTGTACTTGTTCGTTGTAACCCGATTGAGGTATGTTGTTTGGTTTTATAGACGTGTATGAAAGGATGGCTAAATTGTGAAGCAGAACATTATATTCTAGATGATCTATGGGATTGTGTTAAGGACCCAATTGTTTATGGTCCTGGAGTACCATTGGTGTTGAATTGTGTAAGGCCAAATTCAACTATTTTGTATTTTGCCAGCATCTTGCCTGCCTATGCAAAGCTGGACATGTATCAAATGATAAAGGAAGGGAGACTGTTGTCAGGAGTTATAGTTGTTACTTCTCTTCTAGACATGCATGCAAAATGTGGAAGTGTAGACAAGGCAAGTGAACTATGCAACTCGTAGGTGTAAAGTTGAATCCATAGCCCTTGCCAACATCCTTTTCTGCATATGCTAAAATAGGTCCTTTGGAACAGGCTATGGACATTTATCAGAGCATAATGAAAGGAAGATTCTTTTCAGATACCATAGTTTGAATGCTTTGATAGACATGTATGCAAAATGTGGAAGCATAGACACAACAATGAACTATTTGACACAATGCCTCAAAGATATGCGGTCTCCTTGAATGCCATGATTGTAGGATATGCACAAAATGGACTTTTTAGAAGGCTTCCCATACATTCTAGAAAATGCAATTGGTAGGTGCAAAGCCAAGTTCCACAACTTTTTCTAGCATTCTGCCTGGCTGTGCTTTGATAATTTTTAGAAAATCTTATCCGAGTGCAATGGTAGTTGCAACACAACAGTGCAATGGTAGTTGCAACACCATGTTGATACGGTGGACAAGGTTCGAGTCTCACCAGGTGCATCACCCATCGGTGGTTGAAGGCAGGCGGAGGCATTCACACTGGAGATAGGCGCACGAGAGGTAATGGAAGGCTGAGAGAAGAAAAAGGCAGACTAGGAATTAAGGAGGTGAGAATGGTGACAGGGAAGCAGAGCAAGAACGGAGGACAAAAAAGACGCGGGGAGATGGAGGGTAGCAGTGCGGCAGAAAAACGTGGAGAAGAAAGCAACAGAGGAGAGGAGGAAAAGGTGCGACGGTGAAGGAGAGGAGAGAAGTTATTGCAAGGGACGAAGGGATAAGGAGGCTATAGAGAGATAAAGGAGGCAACAGAGAGATAAGGGAGGAGGACAGAAGAATACGGAGGGAGGATAGAGAGAAGTAGAGAGAAGAGGGGGTGCCGCCAGCTTGGAGGACTAGGAGCAGACGGGGAGATAAGGAGGCGGGTGGAGAGATAAGGATGGGGCAGAGGAGACCAAAAAGAGGAGAAAGAAGATGTGGGTGCAGATGGATAGGGGATGCTGGAGTGATAAGGTGTCCAGAGTGATGGAGGAATTGCAACACCGTGTTGACATGGTGGTTAGGTGTTCGAATCAGGAGCTAGACGCATAGCCGGATCACCCATCGACGGTTGTTGAAGACAATTTTTAGAGAACCATGACGCACGGTGTTTCAGTGAGAAGGAACAAAGGCCCGAAGAGGAAAAAAATTGATGGGGATGAGGCCCCCCGAATGTAGCCTCACTAGTTCATAGCTCCAGTCAAAAGCGTTTACCGATCAAAAAAAAAAGTACACAAGCCTATGATCTAGATATCTTACAATTGTTCTCATCCTAACATAACATATGACAATTTGTTCTTGGGCATTCATTGAAGGTCCAATTTCATGATCTTGGGATGCATCTCATATTTTTTACAATCTTGCATCTGCTGCTTGGTTAATATATCATTAAATGTTACATAAAAATTACCTCTAGGTTTTGCTGGGATGCTAATATATGTGCTTGATTGCTTGTGAGCTTGGGTTGATCTGATGATTTGATTGGTTTGAGAAAGACTACTCTGTTACTGGTGAATTGTGATCCTTAAGACTACAATCCTTATATGTGTGGTGCACACGTTATTGATCTTCTAACATATCCTTTTAAAAAGAACTATTTAACAAGTTATGAATTTTGCTTTGTTTGCAGTTTCTCCTCCTGTTGGTTTTCCAGATCATCTTCACAGAGTAATCTTTTCATAGATTTTTTTATGAAACCAGCCTCTGTTGGAATTCAGAAAAACTTGCATAATTACATTTTTTTTGTTTTTCACCATTAAAAGACAAACTAAGGTCATGCATTTTCTCGAGTGGAATATACTCTTAATCCTTGGCCCTAGTTTTAGAGTATTTTTCATGAATTTAGCTCGTTATATTATGTTTTTGCATCTTTGACTTTAACTTGATCAAGCACTTGCACATAAAAGATGACTCAAAGAAGATCATTTCCTAGGTTTCTTTTGAATTATATGAAGAATAATTATTTTGATAAGTTTACCTTGCTATCAATTATTGGTGGAAGGGAGTGCACTGAAAGAATTATAATAGATGCCCTAGAGAAGTTCTGGTGACTTGTGAAAGTTTGAATAAGATAATGATACTTGTATGGTCTGCATGTTCATTTGAGAACCAAGTTCCCATAAACTCATTTTTGGGATTAAATATATGGATTTTTCTACAAGGAGCTATTACACATCAAGACTTTGCAGCACATAAGGGTACCATCAAAGCTGGTGATCTGCAAGTGAATGCATGAAAGAGAGGTAGAGGAGAGAAGATGGGAAGGTCACCTCTTTAATATCACGTCCAACCATGATTTATTTCTAGCATGCAACCTATGTCTGGAAGCTAAAGCACTTCCTTGGACCATGTTCTGGCTTCCAATGCCAGGGAGCTAGAAGAATATGCTTTGACTAGCTAATCAGATTGAGATGCTTATTGACATCAGAACTAGAAACTGAGGAGAAAGTGTCTTGATTTGCCCCAAAATTCACAATGAGGTTTACAGGTTAGTTGACTTCTACGAATCACGTTTTCCAAATTATATTTTTTATCAAGGAGAGGTTTTTATATATTCAGACTTGGGAATACTTGTTGGGTCATAAACCTCTCGGGCTTCTTTTAAGATATTATTAGAGTTTGGATGCAATTATTGTGTATGAGTAAACTTGTAGTGTGTATATCTCACTACAATTTCTCTGTGCAGCTGCCCAAATAAAATCACTGTACAGAGGAAAATAAAAAGTTGCTATAGTCACTGCTGAAGCAAAGTTTTGTAAAGGTTTGTAATGAACTTGGAAAACATGTTCCTCTTCTGTATCACCTTTTGAAGTATATATTAGAAGAAAATAAAAAGTTGGTACAGTCACTACTAAAGCAGTGTTTTGCAAAGGTTTGTAATGAACTTGGCAAACACATTGCTCTTTTGTATCCCCTTTTGAAGTATATGGAAAGATCAATTCTATGAGCTTTGTATGGTACATGGAATGCTATTATATTTATGAATTCCAGTCTCTGCATTTTGTAGTACATAGTTTAGAAGCGTTCTCTCTATCTGAACACATCTCCTGTACACTGTAAATGTCCCTTATGAGAGATAGATTCAAACATATCTGAACACTAAGGAGAGAAGCAGGCCATAACTTCTAGGTAGCTATATAATACTATCAGCGTATTCCTTGCACCTCTCTCGGGTGCAAGTGCTAGTTATAGCCATTCTACACATATTTTTATTACTCCAAACATTGAAGTTTTCATATTTCATTCGAGATTATTGTGAGGTTACTGACATACATTTCTATATTTTCTTGCTTTAGAGAATCTCCACTGCCAGATTATAGTAAATCGATGACGAACTATAATTATAGTTAGTCTTTATTTCTATTTTTATAGCTATAAAAGGTGCAAGAATTCAGGATCTAGTTAAAAAGGAAATCATTCCACACTTGTGGGATCCTAAATTTAATTCTTCAACAACGAATGAAAGGGAATGTCCTTTTAAGGAAGCTAGCAAGAATGTAGATAAAGAGATGGATAAAGCCGACCTCAGTAGTTATTTGTGGCTAATTATAGACCCACAACAAGGAAAGTGGGAAAATAGCAAAGGAAGTCAGTCTAGAAGAAATAAAAGGCAAGGCAAGGGTGGAAGTGCCCCACACTGTCATAATGAAGGTCCGCCTCTAACAAAAGACACTTGCTAATGCTAGATATCTAGAAGCCAAACATCATCTTGCTATAGAAAACCAAATTAATTCAAGCTGAGGCTCACAATATTACTACTAAAAAATGTTTTGAATGGAAGAGGGCTTCCATCGAGTGGTTTGTGTATTCTTTGGTAGCCATTTTAGCCTCAACCCTTCAATTCTTATTCTTTCTTTTTTACATATACAGTCCCAACAACGTTATTCTAAAAAGAAATCTATGGTAAACTATCTCCTTTGTTATTAACCCTTATATTTACATTTATTCATTGTTTGTGGGTATTTCACTATTGTGCTTAGTATAGATGACAAACTATGTGGTTTAAGAAGGGCAACCCATTTTCCGATAGACTTTACAAAACATGTACAAGAAAATCCATAAGCATGACAGTCTTGTTAAAAGAATCTAAAAGAGGCAAGCAACATGCATAGATATTAAAGAAAGAATGAAAATAATGCCAATGTTATTAGTGCAGAAACAAGTCAAACTTACCTGAACACACAAATCAATGTTAAGGTCTGTTTTATCATTGGAGAAACCTTTTTGTTAAGGTTTTTCCTAGCTAATGTTGAGGACATTTAAATTTTTGAGTTGCAGACTAAAATAGGGAGAATGTGGGTACAAGACACCATATGGAAGGAATATAAGGGTTGCGTAGGGAATAGTAAAGAGTATTGAATTCTTGAGAGGGCGCAACACATAAAAATGGGGCTGCGAGCTTTGAGTCAAGTAATTTAAACACAAGGAAAGAATGATGGGGTGTTGTGTTATGGTATTTGAATTTAAAGGTGTAGATTACAAACAGGAGAAGCCACGCCCCATAGTGATATATTTTCTACCTTGCAAGAGATAATTACGAAAGGGAGATAAGGTTGCTTGAACTATGTGATAAATTGGAAGGCGTTAGTGTGAAGGAAAAGCTGGAATGGAGGTTGCTGATCCAAAATAGAGTAGAGGTAGATTGGATGTTCTAAACAGATTGGGGCTATGAAAGGCCAACAATTTGTATATTTGTATTTGAATCAATAAAATCGAGTTTACTTGCAATCCCTATTTTATTGAATTGTTGAATTTACTTGTGAATTCAGTTTTGTGTTTGTAAGTGGTTGTTTGGTAGAGGGAAATTACCTTTCTGCATCACTCTCACAATTTCTTAGTACAAATGACATCAAAAACAAGAAAAACTCTTTATATTAATTATCAAAATCTATGACATCTGAATTTTCTTTGATACCTATTTTTATAGCTATTCTACACATATTTTTATTACTCCAAACATTGAAGTATTCATATTTCATTCGAGATTATTGTGAGGCTACCGCCATACATTTCTATATTTTCTCGCTTTAGAGAGTCTCCACTTCCAGATTATAGTAAATCGATGACAAACTATAAGTATAGTTAGTCTTTATTTCCATTTTTATAGCTATAAAAGCTGCAACAATTCAAGATCTAGTTAAAAAGGAAACCATTACACACTTGTGGGATCCTAAATTTAATTCTTCAACAACGAATGAAAGGGAAGGTCCTTTTCATATTTCATTCGAGATTATTGTGAGGCTACCGCCATACATTTCTATATTTGCTCACTTCAGAGAGTCTCCACTGCCAGATTATAGTAAATCGATGACAAACTATAATTATAGTTAGTCTTTATTTCCATTGTTATAGCTATAAAAGCTGCAACAATTCAGGATCTAGTTAAAAAGGAAACCATTCCACACTTGTGGGATCCTAAATTTAATTCTTCAGCAACAAATGAAAGGGAAGGTCCTTTTAGGGAGCCTGGGAAGAATGTATATAAAGAGATGGATAAAGCCAACCTCAATAGTTATTTGTGGCTAATTGTAGACCCACAACAAGGAAAGTAGGAAAATAGCAAAGGAAGTTACTCTAGAAGAAAAAAAAGGCAAGGCAAGGGTGGAAGTGCCCCACACTATCATAATGAAGGTCTGCCTCTAACAAAAGACACTTGCTAATGTTGGATATCTAGAGGCCAAACATCATCCTGCTATACAAAACCAAATTAATTCAAGCTGAGGCTGACAAGATTACTAAAAAATGGTTTGAATGGAAGAAGGATTTCATCGAGTGGATTGGGTATTCTTTGGTAGCCATTTTAGTTTTAACCCTTCAATTCTTATTCTTTCTTTTTTGACATATACAGTCCCAACAATGTTATTCTAAAAAGAAATATATGGTAAACTATCTCCTTTGTTACTAACCCTTATACTTACATTTATTCATTGTTTGTGGGTATTTCACTTGTGCTTAGTATAGATGACAAACTAGGTGGTTTAAGAAGGGCAACACATTTTCAGATAGACTTTACAAAACTTGTACAACAAAATTCAAAAGCATGGCAGTCTTGTTAAAAGAATCTAAAAGAGGCAAGCGACATGCATAAATATTAAAGAAAGATTGCAAATAATGCCAATGTTATTAGTGTAGAAACAAGTCAAACTTACCTGAACACGCAAATCAATGTTAAGGTCCATTTTATCCTTCGAGCCCACCTCTTTCATAAATTCTTCACAGTCACGCCAGCAACCTTTTGACCAAAATATTCTTCCACATTTATAAACACCCTTCTTCCTAGAGGTAAAGAAGCCAACGAGAAGGGCTTTTCTTCCCTCTAGAGCAACAGCCATGAAGTCCTAGGATTAGACCTTGCACTCTATTTCCTTAGTAACTTTTTAAAGGTACCAAAACAGGTGCTTCTCAATCTAGCTTCTCTCAACATGCAATCATTAGAAAATAAAAAATAAAACTAAATAGTGTAAAAGATTCAAAAAATCACATAGAAAAATTGCAAACAAAGAAATGCAAATGAAAAATTTAACACACAAAGATTACACAAAAACATAGACCAAATGCAAACGAAAGCAGATTACACAAACACAAAATCACCAAGACAGTCCCCCAAATACACATGAACACACAACCAACTCTTGGAGCTGCTGGGTTGCTTGTCTAGCCCACAAATTGCACTAAAATTCCTACTCTGGGCAACATTCTGTATTTACATTTGAACTCCTCCTTAGAGAGTTTCTGCTTATTAGTGGTTTCCAAACTTTGGCTGAAATAGAAAAAATAAAGCATTTTGTCTGTTGGATATACATTGCTTTTAGTTTTTTTCCAGTCTTTCTATTAAAGAGTCAGTGTACATGGGCTCCAACCTTTATGGATTGAATCTACACTTGACATTGCTCTTCTAAATCTTTAATTAAAGAGTTTCATTTATTGATTGTAAATTGATTATTCTTTACTAATTTACAATTTTTAAGAATAATATTATTTTTTATTTCTACTAATTCATTTCTTTAAGTTTTTATTTATAAATTTACAAATTAGAAATTGGTGGTCAATCACAAGTAGGACACAACCATCAACATTTATGGAGTGACTAGATGATTTGAGGTTCTCTAGTTACTAGTACATAGGTAAAGCTTCTTGTAAGAGCAAAATACCGTCTTCCCCCAACATAACGAAGAGAGAATCACATTTTCTTGTGTAATGATCTATAGAGATCCTACTAATTCATTATTTATAGTGTTTAGATAGTTTTCACTGAGGAAATCAAGGGTTCAACTCGTAAGGATTTGGATAGAGAGAAGTTTAATTCTAATGGATTCATACCAAATAGCACACCTCATAATTAAATGGTGGGTTGTAATAAATTTCAATGTAGAGGCTTGATAGGGGAGAATTACAATATGTGAGTCATGAACACCCATTACATTGTCAGTTATGAGTGTCAATAATCATTTCTATAGTATGAATGCTTTGATGGGTACTTAGTTGTTTAACTATTGGACTTTTCTTGTTTGCAATGGAATAACTTCTTATAGAATTTAGACAAATCTCTCTTAGGAAGTTATGCTTTCATCTTATCAGGGATTTGACTAAGAAGTCATGTTTTGTTCTAATGGAGTCATGTTGATTTCATATTAAATGGCATCCTCTAATAATGGGTTGTGCTAGATTTCAAGGTGGAGGCCAAAGAAAGAGGAATTTCAAATTATGGGACAATAACACTCATTGATCTAGCTATTGGAAAATTTTCAAGTATTGGTGTTGGAAATTCCATATGGAAACCCTTTAATGTACATTTCTATCTTATGCTAATTGTTTACATCCCATAAGTGAAACTTCCTACAAGAGAATTTCTTAACAATTGGGCTTTGGCTAGGATTATCTTAATGAGCTAGGGTTTCAAACTGAGCATTAGACATGGCCAACTAAAATTAAAAAATCTATCATGTAACTCTAGTACTTGTCAACTTTTAATGCTATTTTTGTGTTGTGGTTGTCATAGCTCCGGTGATCCATCAATTTTTGATGAAATCTTGTTCAAATATTATGCATTTACCAACCAATAATTGTGAATTGAGTCTTATGCATTCACTAGTTCATTGTTGTTATTATGTTTTATTTAGTTCAATTACTGATCAACAACTTACATACAACCATTTTGATTACATTTCATTGTGTTTCCTCTAAAATTTCACATTATTTCTTATTCAAAAGTTTGCACAAATTTCTACATAGTATCATTTATTGAAAAAAAATTTAATCCCTTCCTTAGTACATTTAAACTTTTTATTTAAGTTAGAATAATAATTATAATATTTAATTATTAAAAGTAGTTTTACATAAAAAAAATAAATTATAAGCTTCAAGCTAAGGTATACCAAGCCTATTCCAAGCCTTTGAAGGGCCTCAATTTTTAGTTTTTAACTTCATTGGAGAAATTACTCATGATGAAAATTTAATATATTCCAAACGGTACAAGATTTTGAGATGATTCTTTCACCAAAAATCTTATTTTCCAATTTCACTCCTCCTTAGAGAGTTCCTCTAGTTGCTCACATAGGAAAATATTACTAGTTTTCATGTATTCTTTTGGTTGCTCTACTGATTTCCAAACTTTGGCCGCATCTCCATGTTGTTGTGCCTGAAATACATATAAACAAAACAAATAAAGTATTTTGTCTCTATGGTACTAGGGGCATGTCGTACTAGCATCACTAGTCACATGAAAAAAATTTACAATTTATAGGGGGTTTTATGGCTCCGTGGGTGCTATACATGGGGGTTGATTCGATCATAGTAAATTTGTCACATTCATGTCATGCAATCTATCACATTCACCATATCTATATATAGGTAGGTTAGCCATGTTATGTCTATAATCCATTCGATCATGCTTATTAGACCTATATAGATCAGATCAAATCTAGTTGCGAGTGCAGATATAGCTATATAGATTCAGGTCATAGAAGTAGAAATAGAAATCAATAGGCAGGGTTGGGCGTCGACCGAACTATATCTATATATAGCACTTGGGAGGCCAATTCGGGCCCTCCCTATCCATCTATAGTTCTCTTCAAGGACTCTATATAGCTAGATGCAAGTACGAGTAAAGGTTCTCCCAACTAGAGGAGTCTATAGTCCTTCAATTCAACTCTAACTAGGCCCTAATAATACTTAACTTTGGCCAACCCTACTAGCTATAATAGACCCAACTCTCTCTAAAATTGTTAACTTTGAAACCACCGGCCCCTATATGTACATCCATTAGTCTGAGACTACCAGCTGAACAACCCAACCATCCTCCCTCCCCTCTCTCTATATAGAGTAGCATATGGATAGGGGGTCTCAGTCATATCACGACTACTATAATACAATGATGTATTGATAACGTAACATTCTATTATAGACGTAACATGAATGATGGGATTGGAACATAACATGATGGGATGTAACATGATGTGAATCACATGATGGGATGCAACATGACTATCTATTATCTATGCAAATTGTATGTATGTATGAGCTCAACCTAAAATGGATGCATGCACACTCCACTTTTCTTAATTTCGTAGAGAGATTGATTTGGGTAGGGCATTGCTTGCAATCTTCTTGGAATCCATGTCGAGTCATTTCATATAGTACTCATTCATTACCCCATAAGGGTGGCGATTAGACTAGATGAGCTTCTCTTGACACGATCCGATGACTATTGAAACATAGAACCAATCTTATCTCCCCGGTCGATATTAGGTGAAAAAGAAGAAGTGAAGAGCGACCCGTTCTATAGCCTCCCACCCAAGGCCCATCCCTATATCCGCCCACCCTCCCTCGGTACTAGGCTTTTCCCACCGATGAACAAGGATTCACCTAAATTTTGACCTGCACTTCATGACCAACCACACTTCACTATTGGGGGGTGGGAGGATATAGATATGCTTCTAGTCAATATTGAAACCAAGGGTGCCTATAGCTCCCACCCCCTAGTGGGGTTGGGACCAACCTATTTGCCTTGGGTGGTGGCGAAGCCTGGGCGGTGGGGTTGGTACCGGGGTCATGGGAGATGTAGGGGCCCTTGATATCATCTTATTCGCCCTTGGTGGGGGGAATTTTAGGCTTTTATATCCTCCCACCCTTATGCTAGCTATATCCATTGCCCATCCCATGGGGATAAAACATTTTCAGTAGGTGGATTAGCAACTAACATTCCCTCCCACCCACATTAAGATTAGTTGTTCCAGATATAGAAGTTGGGGTGGGTGGGAGGCCCTCTATTCTTTTGTTGATCATGTCACGGATTGGATCAGAGTGATTCATGTTACGTATGGAATATAGTATTCAACTTGAGGTCCAACAATTGGAAGGCTTGTTACGTAGGCCCTCTGTTTGAACCTCTATCCTCCTAACAAATCTTTGACTCTCTAAGAATGAACCTCTATCTTTTCTCTTTTCATAATTCAGTCATAAGTTCAAAGTCCAATCATTGTCATTGATCATTACCCTTGGAGTGTTAGATTTTAGTTGGATTTCATCTTCTTCCCTCGCTTTTTGTCGGATTCTTTCTTCTATAATCATAAGGTCTAAGAGAGTTTTCAACATCCTCGCTCCCAAGCAGGAAAATAAAGGCTCAACGGAGGGCGGGAGAAGCAGTTTTCAAGATTAATTGTGTAAAAAGTAGGAAAAATCCCCATCTTTCGAGTTATAGTTTCCGTTGAAAGCTGAGATTCTTGTGTAGGGACCTTGGGTGATAATAATGATTATGTTAATGGTTTTATAGAATTGACCCTCCCAACAAGGGGGAGGGAAGTTTATTCTAGATAATAGATTGAGCCAGTTGCCCCAATTGCTATCAGTGACTGCAACACCCTTGTCTAGATTCAGAAAGAAGAACAGATCATAGGAATCATCTACACCATCAAAGAGGAAATGGCACCCAACATAGATGCATGCGACCTTAGCTAGGTAATGAAATAGTAGGGCTTCCCTAGTTAGCAAATCGAGACCTATAATTAGTACATGTTTCCTTTTGATTCCTCGAGGGGAGTTGGTTATTCTCGAGCGCATACTACTGAAGGAATGCTTGTAGTTTGGGAATGATAGGGCTGATGAGGACCAGTTGCTCCCGCTTCTTCATAATCTTGAATACGGTATGATATGTGAAATTATTGCTATAACAGAACGAGGCCAATTCGAGATCTTTGAGAACAACGCCCCAAGAGATTTTTAATCAGAGGATCTCAATGAAGCGCTCTATACTGTTTTCCTACTATTTTTCCCTTTCTTTAGCTCCTACTCCTCACTATAGTTTCCCTCTAGGACTGTTAAAAGATCAAAAATTATATGGCCCTTTCTTTAAAAGAGAAACTACTAGAAAAATTATAGTAGCAGATACAAAATTTTGAATAATAGAATTGGTAGTATAGAGAATACCTAGTTAAGTGGAAAGGAAGATCAATAGAAGAATCATCATGGATTTCACACACTGGGGTAGAGAAACTTGGATTTTTCTTAGCACCAACAAAGTATTAAACTCACTTTTAAAAAAACCTTGGATTCCTAATGTAGAAGAATCCAATAGAATACTACTACATTTCACTACATAACATCACTATGGATTGTAATAGAGAACTAGAGTTCTAAAATATCTCAAAAAAACCATACCCTGATCTCAAGAGTTTTTAGACTAGAGTGCAAAAATTTATCATTGTTAGAAGGTCTTAGATCAAAATAGTCAACATACAGTTCATTAGGTGAAGTTTGTGAAACCCTTTTGTACATTGTGATGTACAACCCAATATATTTTAAGATAGTATAGGACCAAAGGAATTCTCATTTGAAACCACATCTAGTTTCTCTAACATCCAATACTTCCATAAATGAGTTCGGTTGACCTACATGTTTTACAATATATTGAGTTTTGGGACACTTTGGGCTAATACTAATAATTTCTAAAGTTTGGTATTGATATATTAATACCTATATAATTCATTTGGAGAACAATTCAATCAACAATGAATAAAAGATAGTTAAGAACTAGTCATATGAGGATAGTAGTAGGATAGTAGAGTAATCGTAGTTGTCATATCTTGCACATGTAAGCTTGTAATAATTGTGTGGCAGCCTATGAGCTTGTTTATATTAATAATTCTCATGTGACATGCCAATGAGCAAATTTTAAGTATTTTCTACTCAATGAGATGTTGCTTGTTTTTTTGTGTTAATTCTATTTTGTTGACTCTAAGCTACATGGTTGGATATCTTTTTTTTTCTTCTCATCACTCCTTTATCTTTCTTATGGGGTCATTAGTTGGTTGTTTCTCTGGAATTAATACTACCTATTTATTAGTATCTTTTATCATATGTTCTATCTACTTTCCTACCTTTTCATTTTGATGATCTTCCTTAGTCTTAGTATGAAGTACTTTCTTTTATAATATGGGTTCTATGTGTATTGTTTGTTTTTCCTTTCCCTTCTCATGACTCCCTATTTAATTATTCTCTTCTACAATTATTTTTTTATGTGTATCTACAGTATTTAGTTCTACTAATGGTGAAATAGTGTCCTTGAGATTGCCTTGTGCCTATTTTCAACAAAGACTATTTCTTCATATGGATTTTGTTTCATCTTATCATTTTGTAAGTGCATAATTATGGTAAAAGTAAAAGATATATTACCCAAGCATTTGTGATGTGTATATAGATATGTGTGGTATGAATGGATATTTTATATAAGAAATATATAAAAAATATTGGAACTATTATAAGAAATATCACATATAAAAGGACTAAAAGATATATTACCTAGGTATATGTGATGTGTATATAAATTTATGTGGAATGAAAGGATATTTTATATAAGAAATATACAAAAATAATTGGAACTATCATAAGAAGTATCACATATAAAATGACTAAAAGGAGAAGAAGAAATAAAATAATGGATGAAATAATGGTTTATATTCCATGAATTCTTAATATTAATTTAATGCATCTATTATAGACCTAACTATGCATGTATGTGAGGATGCACATGTGATTGGACCTAGGGTCTCTTTCAACATGACAACGCATAAGGAGTGGCTATCAAATTATGAGAAGGTTGATGATGGAAATTTATTCCTTGGTGACAATACTTTCTTTAATATGATGGATTTGGTTGAGTCAATATCATATTTAGTGAGTACAAGATCAAAGGCCTGTCAAGAGTACTGTAAATCATGGGTTTGACATGAAACATGTTATCTATGAGCAAGATAAATGGTATGGGTGTGCTTATATTATTTAGTAAAGAAGGGTGTAATATGGTTCATAGGACTATAATTCTTGCAAAGGGAGTATATTTTTGAACTATTTTTAGCACTTTCATTCACTGTAATAGTTCTAAGGTTTGAGAGCATCTTCTACAAAAATATAGAACTTTGTTAGCAAGTTAGCACTTTTATAGCCATTGTTGGACTTAATCAACATACTGCCACTTCTACAACATTTGGATTTCTAAGGGTACTTAAGAATGTTCTTAAATTGGAGATCAAGTTATCCACTAAGAATACTATGTTGTGACATAAGAATGTGGGTCAAATTGTTGATAATGGCCTTAGGCCTCAAAAAGTAAAAAATAAAAACATATAGATAGGTTGTTAATTATTATTTGGGTTTTGATTTATGTGAAGATTGTATTTATGAGAAACAGAACCGTGTTTAGTTTTATTCAATATCTTCTACATCTATATGAATATTTATTTTGAAACACGAGTCTATTTTTTGAAGAATAAACTTGAGGTCTTCAACTGGTTCAAAAACTTTAAGTCTAAAATGGATAACTAAATGGAGAAGAATGTCAAGATGCTAAGAATGAACAATAGTTGAGAACAAATTTCTCGATGAAGTTTAACATATTTTGTAAGAATAATGGTATAATGTATTATAAGATGACTCCATACACCCTTCAACAAAATGAAGTTGTGGAGATGAAGAATAAGATATTGATGGAGAGGGCTAGGTGTATGCTCAATGGTGATAGTTTGGACTAGAATTTCTAGTTGAAAGTAGTTAGCATCATATGTTATTTGGAGAACATATCTCTTACATAATATCTTATTAAAAAAATGTCACTAAAGGTTTGGATGGGAATAAATCCTTCACTTTATCATATCCATGTGTTTGTTTGTGAGGCATAAATCCCAAGGAGAAGAGTCTAACTTGGATTGAAAATCTATTATGTGTTTTCATTAGCTACAGTGAAGGTGTGAAAGGATACATTCTTTGGAGTCGTGTAACATAAAAGACTATAAAATTTGGTCCTTAGGAAGCTTAGGTCAGTTGTTATTATTGTGCAAATAAAGGATGATTTCAAATTAGTTTTATAATTACACCTAAAATCCAAGGAGTTTGCACAATGAGTACATGATAGATCAAATTATGAGAATAGTGAAATATATTAAATTTGATTTCTCTTTTAAATTTCCTTATTTCTTTTGATAGAAACAAAACAAAATAATGTTGTTTACAACCAATAAATAAATATTATTTCATATCTAAATGTATTAACCTAATAAGTACTTGCATTCATTCCCTAGGTGAGATAATTTGGTTTTTCTAGCATACTAAGGGAATCTTAAATAATTATAAACATAGTACTATATTCTAAAAAATGATGATAAAAATAGGAAATTGGAGAAATTTAAAATATAGACAAGGTATTAAAAGCCACCTATAGTTTAAATTCCCACATGAATCATGGGTAAGTGCACCAATCTGTGACACAATTTCGGCTCTTAAGACAAGAACAAAAGTTTAAGTGCTCCAAGTCTAGTTTCTAAGCTACTTTTTTTTTTAAATTAATGAAGATTAAGGGTCTCAAAAGGGGGGGGGGAAGGGGCAAAATAGGTCTGGTTTTTATAAAAAATAATAGCATAGCACCTGAGGGCTCCCCCCTTTTTGATTAAATGTTTTTTAGAATTTCAAAAATCCCAACAATGAGAAATTAGCTAACACCATGTAGTTCATCCTCGTTCTTTCGGACAATTTTTTTAATAAATATATAATATTTTATGAATTTTCGAAGTGGACACATCCTGAAAAACAAAAATTTGAGCATGCTCCCCCCTTTTTTTTTTGAAAACTAATCGAAAATTGATTTTTTTTTATGTGTAGAATGGAGTCTAGTTTCAAAAAATGTAATTTGTTTCAAGTTTCGATGAACGAGTAAAAAACTAGCACATGTTGGTTTTTGACCAAAAACAGAGGCATTCACAAAAGGAGTCATGGATCAAAACCTTAACTAAATCAAAATGAAATTTTTATTATATATTTAGATAGATAAGAGAGAGGTTAACGCTATCACAGTTTCTTTATATACTTGCATTGAATGACATGCAAATGAGACGGGGAGCATAGACAAAAATATGAGGAAATTTGGCAAATCATGTCAATTAACATGTCTAAAGCAGGTCATTTGGCACTTGCCAAATTACCTGCTTTGAACAAAACCTAAATTTCCCCTCTTTGGTCAACAACTTTGATAATGCTTAGAGTGCACAGTTTATGATCGTAGATGGATAGTTGAGGTTTTACCTTTCATACACTCTCTAACTCGTTACCCTAATTGGATAACTCTTTATCCCTTTGAAGCCTCTCTCTCAGGTCTCACTCCCTCCCATGCGACCTAAACTAATCTCTCTCAGTCCAATCCCCTCTCTCAGGTCTCTTTCCCTCCCACATAGGTACCTAAATAAATCTATCTTACTCCAACCCCCTTTCTCACTCTCCCTCTCTCTCTCTCTATCTCCCTCTTTGGTATTTTTTTCTCTCTCACTCCATCTCCCTCTCTTAGGTCATTATCTTTCTCTCTTTGTCTCTCTCTCAAGTGTCTCCCTCCTACCCCCTCCCCTCTCTTAGGTTTGTCACTCACTCCCTCTATCTCTCTCCCATTCCCTCTCTCTCACTCACTCTATCTCTCCCCCTCTCTCTCTCACTCTCTCTCGGGTATCTCCATCCCCCCTCTCTCTCACTCACTCTAT
>CM021109.1:191064163-191093342 GCA_007115665.2 Sequoiadendron giganteum
AGAGGGTATAGGGATTGAGGGTTAAGGGTTGAGGGATTAGGGTTTAAGGATTGAGGGTTAAGGGTTGAGGGATTAAGAGGGTATAGGGGTTGAGGGATTAGGGTTTAAGGGTTGAGGTTTGAGTGATTAAGAGGGTATAGGGGTTGAGGGATTAGGGTTTAAGGGTTGAGGGATTAAGATTGAATAGGGGTTGAGGGATTAGGGTTTAAGGGTAGAGGGTAGAGGGTAGAGGGGTTGAGGGATTAAGAGGGTATAGGGGTTGATGGATTAGGGTTTAAGGGTTGAGGGTTGAGGGATTAATAGGGTATAGAGGTTGAGAGATTAGGGTTTATGGGTTGAGGGTTGAGGGTTGAGGGTTGAGGGTTGAGGGATTAAGAGGGTATAGGGGTTGAAGGATTAGGGTTTAAGGGTCGAGCATTGAGGGTTGAGGGATTAAGAGGGTATAGGGGTTGAGGGATTAGAATTTAAGGGTTTAGGGTTTAAGGGTTGAGGGATTAAGGGTTTAAGGGTTAATGGTATAGAGTTTACGGTTCAAGGCTCCCACTCCCTCTCTCTCCCACTCCCTCTCTTAGGTCTTCCCCCACCATAACTGAATAAATCTCTCTCTCAAGTCTCTCTCTCGAGTCTCACTCCCTCCCATGCTACCTAGACTAATCAGTGTCACTCCAATGCCCTCTCTCACGGTCCCTCTCTGTCAGGTCTCACTTACCTCCCACCCTGCCTAGACAAATATATTTTTCTCCAACTCCCTCTCCCACACTCCCTCTCTCTCTCTCTCTCTCTCTCTCTCTCCCCCTTTGGTCTTTTTGTATCTCTCGGGTCTCATCCCTCCCAACCCCTCTCCCGTTGTCAGGTATTTCCCCCACTATAACTGGATAACTCTCCATCCCTCTCAAGTCTCTATCACTCTTAGGTCTCAGTCACTACCACACTACCTAGACTAATCTCTCTCACTCCTATCACCTCTCTCTCTATCTCGAGTGTCACTCCCTTTGTCTCTATGTAATCTCTCCCTTTCAAAACAACACATTTGGACCTCACCAAATTTGGAGAGTGCCAAATTTGGCGTGCACCAAATGTGTTTTACCTTGAAATGGTAAAATAGGGGCTGACCTCATGATTCAGGCCCACATGCTTCTGTATTTGTCTGGTTTAGCATTTTATCTGATTCAGAAATGCATTTTTTTATGTAGTTGACTTCATATTGTACCAATCTATGCTTGATCCATCACCTTTTTACCACCAATCTGCATGGTAGACAACGTAGAAGAAGACATTTTGAAGTTTCTACATCATTTTACATTATCTGAGATAATATATTAATTTTGGAAATATTGAAATGTTTATATTTAGTATATTTGTTTGTTTTTGACAATATAAACTAATTTTTTTTAATGATTTTATTAATCATAACAATTGGACATAGAATTAAATATTGAATTAGATGGGATTTGCATAAAAAGATTAATTTTTATGAGTTTGAAGAACAAAAAAATGATAAAAATGACATTTACTTAACACAAATTTACTTATGAATTCTATTTGCATTGCTTATAGTAGTCCATTTCCAGCATGTCTAGTGGAATTCACTCTATTTTATTTTATTTTCAACTAATTTGGAAAACCTAATAGATTTCATCAATGTTAATGCAAGTTTCCATTAATCTTTTTGTTCCATAAAAAATTCACCTTCATCACATGTGCTTAGATAAATTCAAGTGAGTTGACATTGTTGTTAATGAAAGTTTCCATTCATTCATACCATTTACCTTTCTAATAAATAAAAAATGGAAAATTTTGTGCAATTGACAATGCTTATTTTCTTTCTAAGTTACCTCATTGCCAAAGAAATAGTGAATAATTATAAGATATCGCATCACAAACCCTTCTTTGAATTCATATTCTTCATGACTTCGTTGACAATCACAAATTTGGTTTTGAGAACAATAAACACAAGATTCTCTAGTTTTCATTTAGGTGGCAACAACTTATACCCTAGGTTTGTGATGTAGAGCAGGGAGATAAAACCTTCAACAATCACAATTAGATCAGTTTCAAACAATATTCAATCTTAAAAACCTCAATTCAATGCATAATTGACCAATTCACATTCACTTCCTTGTAGCATTCACAATAGAGAAAATTGTTCATATCTTATCATATCTTAGTCACCAGAACCCTCTCTAATGCATCTAAACACTAAACCCTTGTTTTAGGCCTTTCTATTCTTGAAACAAGGAGGGTTTATTGAAGATTAACGTTCCAGGCCTTTGGTGCAGGAGCACCTTGTGAGCTCAATTTTGTCAAAAAGGTCATCTTTAGTGAGCATGGTCAAATGCTAGGATTTTATTTAATGTTGAGTATTTTGTGTTCAATAAGGTAAATTAGACCATTTTATAATGTATTTGGAGCTAAGGGGGTTCAGTTGTGTCATAGCTTGCAATTTGGGAAAATGTGGTCAGAAAAGTTGCTAAAAGATGCAAAAGTTGTAGAGTTAGGTGCATACAAGGTTAGGTACAAGTAGAATGTCAATTCTAGGCATTTTTAATGTTTTTATGAGTCCATAAATGTGAGGATAACCTCGAGAAATAGGTGAGAGTATGGAAAAAATGAAGAAGATCAAGAAGTATTCCCCGTTTTTAGTGTAAAATTATGAGTTTTGATTGGTAAATCTATGTTTTAGACCATTGTACGGCCTTGTACAAGTGGTACATGGTCTAAAAGATGTGGGAAATGTTAAAGAAATGTATTAAATTTAATTTTTAGTTTGTTTGATTGAATTTCATGAAGGTTTGTGAGTTTTATGATCATTTTGGTGCTAATAGGTATGAAACCCTGTTTTGGGGTTTTGAACACTAAAGAATGCATGTATGAAATTTTCCTTTGGTGGATACCTCTAGAACTTAGTGAAATGAAGGTAGACAGGTTTTTTTCCATTTTAAATAAGGATTTAAGATTTGAAGAGTTGATGGAAGTGTTTTGTGAGTTGTTGTCCTAGTTGATTTCTTATGTGTCTTGACCAAAAATCGATGTTTCAAGTAAGGGTTTGAGGAAATAATAGTGCTAAAGGTTGGGAGTAAGTTTTTAGAGCATGTGCAAGCTATTTTTAAAGTGTTCCAAGTATTGGTTGGGTTTGGAGTGTTGAGGAAGTCTGGGTTTCAATAAACCCCTAGGGGAAACCTAGTTTGAAATAGCTTAGAGTGAGGGTTTGAAGGTCGGTACCCTATTGAACGTCCTAGTCCCTAAAATAGGTGGAATATGAGGTTTGAAAACATAAAAAAATACTGTCCATGGAGATCAAGAGATTTTAAGGTGTTTAAAGGAGTGTCTCTTTGTAAGAGTGGCCTTATTGGCCTAGTTGCTTGAGTGGAATAGGGCTAGTTTGAGGTATTTTCTCCAAAAGAGTTTATAGTAGTTTTGAGATATATTTTAGGCCATGGAAAAGGGTATCTGAAAATTCTTATAGAGTCTTCATAAGTTACCTGGTTCATTAGATATGAGTGACTGTCCTATGAGGAAGGATTACTAGTTTGTAAGTGGTTAAGGAGTGAGTGATACAAAATGGTGTTTCTTGGTAAGTTAAGTGATCAAGTTGTGTTTGGTTTATTATTTAAAAATTGTTAGATGCCTTAATAGGCTCATGCAAATCCCTTATACCTTAGTGTGGATTGGAGTCCTTAGAAGCATATTTCCTTTGATGAAACTTTGAAAGAGTGTGTGTAAGTCTATTAAGAGCCTTCCTCTAAATCTTTGAACAAGTTCATTGTGGATCCCTACATGTACTGCATCAGCCTCTAGCTACTTTGCCAACTCTTCAAACACACTTAAAATCCCTCTCTAATATCTAACCCTACAAACATCTAACTCCATCATATGAAAAATATTCTCTAGCATAGACATGTTTGATAATTCCAAACAACTCGCTGCCTTCTTTCATAAAATTCTTTGGTGTGTTTCATATTTAATGCAATGTAATCAACGATATCAATATTTTCATAAAATGCATTACTTACTTATGTTCTATGTGTGTTTGTGAGCATGTAGCATTCAATGTCATGCCAAGGAAATGAATGAAGCCTCTAACACTAGAAGAACGTGTAGTTAAAAATGCAAGGAGAAGAGAATCAAAAATTGTAGCTCGTGAAGCAAAGGAATTGCAGCCCATACAACCAAAATTTCCCGTGCAATCTAAGAAAGATGTCAAATTGGAAAAACAAAGGGAACAAATAAGGAAAGTTCGTGGAAGGACATGAATGGATACCAAAGTTGGGGGCATATCATCAACCATAGGTGAAGCTCAATGCACATCTCTAGTTGAAGACACATCGACAACAACATGTGGTTTTCCAAGAACATCCCAAATTACATCTCCAATTGAAGACACACCATCAACATTTCATTTTGAAAGTACATCAACAAACACATCTCTATTTGAAGGCACTCCACAAACGACATCTCAAGTTGGAGGTTCAACATCGTTTACATGTCAATCTCAAGGTATGTCATCAATTGCACCTCCGATTGCAGGTATGTGATCTATCCTCGATGTTGTTGACATTCCCAATGTTGACACAAATTTACATTTGAGAACTCCTCCGAGATTTTTACATAGAAAACGTACATTTTTGATTGATATTGATTCCAATGTTTTGCAATGGATGCCTAATAAGATTCCAAAACGTACATGTCAAAGATATGCATAGAGGATATGGAGTTTATTTTTTGCGAAGCTAAGTGAGGGTGGAAGATGCCAACTATTTGTTGAAATGATGAGGCAACTCAATTTAGGCCCACCATGAAGGCTCTTGGGCTAAGAGTTTCAAATGACTCAAGTAAAAATTTCATTGTAAAAAACTTGATGAGTGCATACGAGAGCGTGGGTTCTACCTCACGCACGAAGGATAGTTGCGCCACACAATGTGTGATGACAAAAACACTGTTAAGCAGTTAAACAAGTGTTGGGAAATTTATGTCTCAACTTCCAGTCTTATGCCTCTATCAGAAAAGACTTGGCAAAAAATGTATCATTTTTGCCCTTACTGCTTTACCATGGCGGTCTATTCATGCTTTGGCAGTACCGCGGTGAGAAGGACTGGAAGTCACCACCTTACCATGTGCAGTGTTTTCCCTCACCGCAGTGGCCATGGTAGGCGGCTTACTATTTGTCATGCCAGCTACTGCCGCACCATAGGCAGTGATCTGGGTCACCACGGTGGCCGCAGTGTGATCGCTGGCGGTCTGCCAGGGCGGTCACCACCCTACTACGGGGTGGCCACAGTGTGACCGCTGGCGGTCTGCTAGGGCAATCATCGCCCTACCGCGGGTGGCCTGGCGGCCTCCGTGGTAGCATGGTTGACCACTGGCGGCTTGCCAGGGTGGTCACTACCCTACCACAGGGTGGCCTATCGGCCTTCGTGATAGCACGACTGACCATTAGCAGTCTGGACAAGCGGTCACTGCCTTGCAGCGAAAGTCTGGCGATCAGGGTTTGATAGCGCGATATGACCATCTACAGTCTGCCTGGCTGTCATCACCGCACTACGAGGAGTCTTGGAGAGCTCAATGGTAGCATGAGAAAGGTTGAGAGTGGGTCAAGTGGGCTCACCACCGTACTGCGACAAGGTAGAACGAGCTCAGCGGTGGTGCGACAGAAGTAAGAATGAGCTCGAAGCTCGGTTAACTGAGCTTGACTGAGTTGGACCAGAAAGTCAGAGCGGTAGGCGAATGAAAGGCCGACATGTGGCTCAGTGTCAGCAATCTGATTGGCCAAAAGCCAAAATTGTAAAATGCAATTATTGTAGGCCGATTTCTAGCTGGAAACAAAACCCGATTAAGGCATGAATTTATTGCCTGAGTGGCTCGATGCAATATGTGCAGATCAATTACTTGTTTGGATGGACATTGCAGCATGGAGCAAGTCATGGGATTGGTTGGAAAGTGTAAATGCGATGTAAGACTTGTACAGTCGAATATATTATGTATGTAAATCAATCATAGGTTGATGGATCAGATAGTGATTGTAAGCTAAGTCAAGGTTGATGGTAATTCATTATATGCGATGAGCATTGTAATAGTGAGTGAACTTTGTGTGTTGTTGTGAGCTGATTATCAGAGAGTGAAGACTGAACTTTGTATGTAATTTTTTTATTACTGTAATACAAATTGTCTTTTCTTGGTGTGGTGGGTTTTTTACTTGAAAAGGTTTTCCCACGTAAATACTTTTGTCAATCTGTGAATGCTGATTTTTCTGTTATCTCTTTTATGTTGTATGTATTCATCTCATAAGTCTTTAAGAAGCTTTAGAACCTATTTTTGCTCCTCTCCTCTGTTGTATTAGTGTTAGGGAGGTATTTTGCACTGTCCCCCTTTCTCCCTTCAACAAGGAACAAGGTGAACCTTACAAAGGCAAGTAAGTCTTTGAAAATAAGTAGATAATCTCTAATAAGAGCCAAAGGAAGGCGTGAAAGAGTGGAGAATCTAAATAGCAATGAGTTATGGGCATTCTCGGGTAGAGTGCCATGGAAAGATACAATAATTTCTCAAGGCTTGAGATCTTTAATAGTGAATTATTGGAAGGATAGCACAAGGACCTCTCCTAATCAAAGAGATGTTGTAAGAAGGAGAATTGGTAGTAAAATCCATGAGCCACATCCAATGCATTATTTGGATACCACTCAAACCCAATTTTTTGCTAATTTTGTACAAAAGTTTCCTGAAATTAAAATATGTCAAAGGTATTTTGAAATGCTAAAGCCTTTTTATGTCAAAATAAATCACACACGCACTACTTGTTGTTGTAGGGTTCATATTGAGTTTTCTAACCATTATGATGTTTATTGACGTATATGTGTAGATATGTATACTGACAATGTTTTGCAGGAATGTAACATAATGCCTCCACCTAAATCGTCAAGGAAATTTTTGTCTTCCATTTTATGTGAAAGAGAGGATGGTGCAAGTTTCTTTCTCGAGTGGAGGCTGTAAGATGACTAGAGGCGCAATGGTGTTGGCTAAGGGGGTATGCACAGGCACTTTGTACAAGTTGGATGCACGTCTTGTTCAATGTAACATCTCTGTAAAGTCAAGCAAAGTTGCTCATGTAGAGAATGAGGATGAAGCTCTTCTGGGTGCAAATTCCTTGGAGGTGAAACTCCCAGCAGAGAAGACCATGTTGTGGCATCATAGACTTAGTCACATAGGTGAGAAAGGTTTAAAAACCTTGAAAAATAAAAATCTTGTTTAAGGGCTTGTTGATTGCAACCTTGAGTTTGATTTTTGTGAACATTGCATTTATGGAAAGCAACATCGTGTTTCATTTTATTTGAGTCCTCATAAATCTTCTAGTGTACTAGATAATGTTCATTATGATGTATTTGGTCCAGTGAATTTTCCTTCGTTATCAAAGTCTAGGTATTATGTTTCTTTTATTGATGATTATTCGAGAAGGGAATTTGTATACTTTCTTAAGAGTAATTCAGAAGTGTTCAATGATTTTAAAGAATTTAAAAACTTGGTAAAGAATCAGACTAAAAAGAAAATTAAATGCTTGAGAACGGATAATGGCGGTGAGTTTTGTTCTGCAGATTTTGAAAGGTACTACAAAGACCATGGGATTAAAAGGCATAAAACTACACCTTATACTCCACAACAGAATGGAGTTGTTGAAAGGTTAAACAAGATGCTAATGGAAAGAGTGAGAAGTATGTTGAGTTGTGTTGGTCTAGAGTAGAAGTTCTAGGCTGAGGTTGTGGCTACAACATGTTATTTGGTAAACCATTCACCTTGTTCGGCTCTTGTTGATAAAACACCTTTGGAAGCATGGTCTAGTAAGAAGCCCTCTTTGAGACATATTCGTGTCTTTGGATGTGAGGCATATGCATATGTATCGAATGAGAAAAGATCAAAGTTGGAGAACAAGGTTGTTAAATGTATCTTCATTGGCTATGGTGTTGGTGTGAAAGGATACAAGCTTTGGAATCCTTTTACTGAGAAGGTTTTGTACAGAAGAAGTGTAATCTTTCGTGAGCTAAAGCCTTCAGTAGTTGATCCGCAGTTAGAGACAAATAAAAGGGAAAAGAAGAATGATGTTGAAATTCCTCAAACTCCATAAAAAGAGGAACTACATAGTGTACCTGAAATTGAGGAGAGTTCAAGCAGCTTTGAGAGTTCTGAAGAAGAAGAATTACAACCTCAGCCTCGGCCTATGAGGAGGTCTACATGTGAAAAGCGTCACCCTGATAGGTATGGATTTTCTATGTTGGATTCAAACTATTCCTATGCTTTGATTAATAGCATTGATGAGCCTAGTATTATGAAAGAGGCAATTAATATGTCTAATTCAAATTCTTGGTTGGAAGCCATAAATGAAGAAATGAAATCATTGAAGAAGAATGAAACCTGGGATTTGTTACCTTTTCTTAAAGGGAGAAAGCCTGTTGGCTGTAAATGGGTATTTAAGAAGAAGACTAGTTTGGATGGTAGTGTTGAAAAGTATAAAGCTTGATTGGTCGTGAAAGGCTATTCCCAGGTGGAGGGAATTGATTATGGAGAAATATTTTCTCTTGTAGCTAAGATGACATCTATCAAATTTCTTTTGTCACTTGTAGCCGCGTATGACATAGAGATCGAGCAGATGGATGTGAAGACACCGTTTCTCCATGGAGAGCTAGAAGAAGAAATTTATATGTCCCAGCCCGAGCACTTCGTTGAAAAAAGTAAAGAAAGTTTGGTTTGCAAGTTAAAGAAATCTTTGTATGGTTTGAAACAATCACCTAGAATGTGGTACCAAAAGTTTGACACCTTTGTGTTGTCATTGGGATATGTGAGATAAAAATTTGATCATTGTGTGTATTACAAAACTAAAAGTGGTCATGTGCTTATTATTACCCTGTACGTGGATGATATGTTGTTCATTGGAAATAGTAAGACTATGATTTATGATCTTAAGTCTCAGTTGTCTACAAAGTTTGAAATGAAAGATCTAGGTGCAACAAGGTATATTCTAGGGATGAAAATAAAAAAGGATAGAGGAAGTGGAAAGCTTTGACTCAGCCAGAGTAAGTATATCAATACTGCCCTTGAGAGATTTGGAATGACTGATTGCAAGAAGCTAGTTGTTCCAGTGTTGCAAGGAATGAAGTTATCTGTTGAAGACTGTCCAAAGTCTCTTGTTAAGATGGAGGACATGACCAGGGTACCATATGCAAGTGTTGTTGACAGTTTAATGTATGCAATGGTCTGTACTAGGCCAGACATTGCCCAAGCAGTGGGAGTTCTTAGTCGGTTTATGGCTAACCCAGGAAGGCTGCATTGAGATGTTGTGAAGAGGGTTTTTAGATATCTAAAGGGTACCTCAGAGTTTCCTCTGTGTTATCATGGGAACTCGACAAGATCACAAATATCTCTTAGCATTCGTGGGTATGTGGATTCTGATTGGGCAGGGGACATTGACAATAGAAGATCCACCAGTGGATACATCTTCATGTAATTTGGTGGAGCAGTGAGTTGGATGAGCAAGTGGCAGACTATAATCGCTTTATCTACTACTAAGGTAGAGTATATGGTAGCAACACACGCCTACAAAGAAGTCGTTTGACTTAGGCGTTTATGCTCAAATATTTAATGCAGGGCAGATTACGATTTGTTATGATAGTCAGAGTGCTATTTATTTGGCAAAAAATCCCACGTTCCATGCCAGGACGAAGCACATTGATCTACAATACCATTTCATTCGTGATATGGTGGATGATGGAAAGGTTAATCTGGAAAAGGTGGATACTTTGAAGAATGTCGTTGATGCATTGACAAAGCCCGTGAGCACAAACAAGTACAAGTGGTGTACTAGTTCGATGGGCCTTAGGGCCTATGATCTTCATTAAGTTCGAGTTTGGAGGAAGCCAATAAGACTTCATCAAGTGGGAGCTTGTTGGAAAATGTGCCTCAACTTGTGTCATGTCCCTGAAATAGCAATACCATAAAGATCAAGTGTTAAAATACAAATAAATTAATAAATAAAATAAATAACAATATTAATATTAAATATAAAATAAATGTGTACCATATCAATATATAAATATATAAATATGAAATAACAAATATAATAATAATATATAGGAAAATTATTGTTATTACATTCTAGTATTAAATGACTTAATATCAATAATAATAATAATAAATAAATATTATAATCATTACACATCAAAGATTGTAATACATTAGAATAAAATAATAATAAGATATTAGCAAATTGGTTTTACTATTATACTTTGATGTTAAAATATGTTCAATAAAACATCAAAATAAAATAATAAAATAAGTATATAATCTAAAATATCATAACTATTAGTAATAATATATTATTTTCAAAAATATATATTATTGTGATAATAAGTCTTTAAAGGCAACAATTAAATCTAACAAAGGGATGTATTTTATGAAAAGTCACTTCTTTCACCAAACAATACATTCCCCCCATGAGTCACCTACCTTGAATGGTATAAATAGAAGGAAGGAAAATAAGGAAGATGGAAAAACATTGAGAAATACAATTTGCAATTTAGAACAACAACAACAATGATTGTATGCATTGGAATATAGAACCATTTTATATATATATATATATATATATATATATATATAATTTAATAGGCATACAAGTATATATGCATAAATATAGATAAATCTTATAATGAATAATATGCAATGAATAAAGAATATATATGAATAAGGAAAGAATAATTATATAAACATATATATATGAATACTAATGGATATAAGTAAAAAATTAATTATATATATATATATATGTATATGAAGTATATATATATACATATAAGATTATACAATAATGATACTTATAAGTAATGATGACTCTTTAATATAAACATAAGTAGATTATGTATATTTATGAATTGTCCTCATCCTATGATCAATTCAATATAAGGTTGAAGGAGGCGAGTAAGGAAACATAGAGAGATATAGCAACTCAGGTGATGTACTCACTTAGCAATAATATTTAGCATATTTTGAATATAAGAAATAGATATTGCTGATCTGATTATTGATAGAATGCTTTCTTTAATTTTATCATAATGAAAATTATTCTAGAAAATAATGAACTTAAAGAACCATTGATAAATGAAAATATATTTGATTATAGGCATGGAATAAATCTTGGATGAATGCAAATATATTTGATTGTTTAAAGATTATCTTATGAGTGTTTGCAAGCCTACTAGGGAGGAAGGGCTTGAGAAAAGTGGTGTCTAAAAACCCCACTTAACAATCTGTTGCAGCCATGGAGGGGTGGTAGGCCCATAACCACTTATAAGCTCTGTTGGCTTCCCCCAATAGGTTAAGTGTCTTCTGAGGTGATGACATGGGTAGAGAAAGCAGGTATAAGTGTTTCCTCTAAGCACGCCACTTTGAGACGTTCATGTCGCTCGGGGCTAAGGGGTGGGTTGTCCTGATAGAACACTTGTGCTCTTGGGCTTAGATGGATAGCTTCAGGTGGATCTACCCATTCCACTCCTCATATGTCTTTATTATTGATTTGTGATTATATTTATATTTGGATATCTAGATATTAATGCTAAAAAATATATGTACATGTGGAAATGTTAAATGCAGATTTCAATCCAAGATTACTTAGTCAAAGAGAACATTCAATTGAAAAAGAAGAAACCCTAAATCTAATCAACAAGCGAATTCTAGGGCAAAGTCGGGTAAGGAACATTACAACTTGTTGGCTTGAACCTTTGTTAAAGGACTTGGCGAATTTCCCCTTACTGTACATGAATTTACCTCCATACCACTAGGTGTTTGTGGAAGAGATGTGATAGAGCAGTTTACCTCCATGCTGCGGGAGAATTCATACTATTTGGCGGTAGTGTAGTGTACCGCCATACTACGAGGGTCTCTTGACTACTTGGCAGTATTGCGGGGCACCATCTTTCCTCGAGGGTCCTTTGGTTGTCTGGTGGTTGTGTGGTGGTACCGCCATACCACGGGTGTCTTCAAGGTGAGACACAGTAATGTGGTGTATACCATCATACTGTGAGGGCTTCGCACCTATCGAGCGATATTGGAGTATACCACCTTACCTCAAGGGTCTTCTGGATGGCTAGCGGTGGCGCGGTGGAAGGACCACAAGACCGTTTGGTATGATAGTCAAAGCGATGGATGAATGATGTGTCGACACATGGCATAATTTCATTTGTTGATTTTACATCACTGTTGTAAATCAACAATCATTGGCCAAAAGATTTATTTTCTATTAGTGATATATTTGCATTAAATGCATATTCTAACTCAAGGGTTGACAAAGTGCAAATATAGTAATATTCTCTATAACCAAAATTTAATGTTGGCTGGCCCGATGCATGCTGTAGGGTGGTGTGCATAACCTAAGATGAAGGAAGCTTGTCGGTGAAGCAAGTAATTAAATACACCCTAATGGTTGTTGGAGTGGAGAGAGAATTCATTGTATGCTTTACAAGCATTATAATAGTGAGTGTGAGGAATGAACTGAAGTTTGCGATTGGAGGTCGACCAAGGGGATGCTGCTATGAGCTAACATCTAAGAGTGAAGTCTGTAACTCTATATGTAATTGATTTACTATAATACAAAGTGACTTTACTTGGTGTGGTGGGTTTTTTTCTCTCGTTAGGGTTTTCCCATGTATATCTAGTGTTATCTCTGTGTGTGTAATTTATTTTTGTCTCTCCTATTATTCTGTGAATGTGCATCCCAGATGTATGAAAATTATCAAGTGAGGTTTCTTTTGTACTTCTCTTACGAGGATCTTGAATTAGGAAGGCGTTTCCCGCATTGTTGTTTTCCTTGCAAAAAAATTCTCTTATTTTGTCAAAATGTAACTAATAGCTACAAGATTTCATTGCACCCTTTGAAACCACTTATCAAATTTATTCTCTTCAATACTTTAGAAAATCTTCTTAGTGATCAAGATATTAACAACTATCTTGTTCATCTCCTTCATCTCCTAGAGGTCTTGCAAAATTCCCTACCATAACAACTCTTCTTCTCTCATCCTTCTTATCTCTGCAATTTCTTCCTTTTGAACATTTACTTTTTTAAAAAAATCTTTAGTTTTCTCAATGAAATCAAAATAATTTTGTTTAATCTAATCCACCTATTTCTCGGTAACCTTTCCATATGGTTGGTATTTGTGCACACTCTTTATAAATCCCTTCTCAATGAATCCTTCATAAATAGGATTTGCAGGGGTGGGGGCCACATCTTTGGGTAAAGATGATGTTTCCAAAATGTGTGACGCCTGCCGTGCAAACCCTAAAGGACAAAAGGAACAACAAATTACCGCACAAGTTTTTTGTTTGAAAGTAGAACAATACATAAGATAAACATGAACATTTATTACATATAAGGTAATTATATGATTACAACTACCAATACATCCTCTGGGATATACAAGACGACATCACGAAATCCTAAACTAATACCATAATGATAACAAATGAATCAGGATTACATAAAGGTAACATACAACCATCCATGATCAAAAAAGATACATATAACATTTTATTAATAGTTCAATAAGAAAATTGTGGAGTATATTTCCACGGATACAACACATTAGATAACGACTACCACATAAGGTTTATAAAGGTAAAATAATACATTACAACCATTTCAAGAGTACATTACATCACTTCAGGAGTATATTACAATAATTCAGGAGTACATATGCATCCTATTGAGTAGAGGAAAAGATACATCAAATACAAGAATGTTACCTGATTGAACTTGGTACAATAGAATTGAGGTAGGGTCCCAGATCAATAACATCGGCACGAACTCAGATTGGGGACCCAATGGTGTGCATAACACATTCCGCCCAACCATGTGGACTCAAAAGACCACCTCCCGTGCTAGGAGTTGACAAGAAAGATCCCCATTCCTCAACCAAAACATTCAAATGAACCAATAGCAATCCAAAATCCACAAGGAGGATAAAAACAACATAAGATAATGACCCATAACATTGCCATCACATAGCCACAACAAAATAATGAAAGGTTCAACAAAGCCAACTGCCAATATTATAGATCAACACTAAATAACCATAAGAGATGCCAACAAGAATAGGATCCCAAAGCCTTCAAATGAAAACCCAATATCAACCAACAATAAATATCAAGGGCACCTTTTGTTAACATCAATCAAGTTGCCATGAGGCATGTGTGCAACACTAAGAGATAGAACTTGGAGGTTGTAACACCTATCCAACCTTAGCCTAGGTAAGATAGTATTTTGATTTTGATTTGGTATTCTAAATGTTATATGTTATCTTAATAAGATTAGACATTGATGATTATCATGATTAGCTATTAGGATTACATGCTTATATGTTTATATAATGTTATCATTGCTTTTGTATGATTAGGGATAAGAAAGGGATGATGTTGTAACACTCATATCTGATAAGCTTACGATATCATGACCCTCTTCTTGATGATTGATGTTGTTTTAGTTATATGATATATGTTATATGTACATGTGCTTTGACGTGTGATTGGAGTGATGCAGGTACTGAGTATCAACTCCACTTGGATTCACAAGCTTGAGCGTACTCTTATTCCCTGATGGTGGTAACTGGAGGTAGTCATACAAGCCAAATGTCCCCTACCCTAGCTCACTGTACCTTATTAGTGCAGTGTTTCCGAGTTGTTGTCTTATTGTTCGGTTACCTAACGGTAACGTCTAGAGCACCCTTTGGTCATATGTGGTTTACCAGTATGTCTAGTTGAGGTATTTTGCTATTGTTTATGTCAATCTTATTATGTGGCTATATATATATTTTGGTTGTTAGTGTTTTGATGTGGTTTCAGTGGCATCTTGGCGTGGTTTCATTTATGGTATTTTATAACATTTTATTGATGGGAGATTTGAATGGTTATATCCTTGAGGTTTTAAATATGTTATTTTAAGTGATTTTATTGATCATTCGAGAGAATGATATATTTTATTTGGTAATTTTAAATGATTTTATTAATCCTTTTTGTGAGCTCTTATAATCTATTTAAATCTTTTGGAGAGCCTTGTGTATTTTAATATTGGATTTAAATTATTATTTTGTGTGTTATTGGGAATGTTGGATATTTAGTGATTTTTGAATTAATTAATTGGAGAGCTTTAATGGCTTATTTAATTAAATGTTTTATTTCATTTTATTGTTTGGGAGCTTTTTAAATGGAAATAAGTTTTGGATATTGTATTGATTTAAAAGTGCTATTTTAAATGTGATTTATTTTGAGGAATTTAGTTAAAAAAAAGGGGAAATGGGCAACTTTGTGATTCATATATATACATTGTTTTTAATCTTTTTGGGGGGAGGATTATTTTTGGAGAGGAAAAAAAATAAAAATTTGCGGTTTGGACGGAGGAGAAACCCCACAATTTAAGCAGCAGAGTTGGGGGGATTTGGAGAAGTTTTTCTAAGAAGAAATTTGTGGGTATTGGTTTGTTGAATTCAGTGTGCCATTTCTTCTTTGCTGTCCTGTTTTGGAATCTGGATGTGCCTTCTACACTGAGCACTCTTCCATTTCTATTTTGGGGTGAAATTGAGGTATTCTCATTTGTTTTTCTTGAATCTTGGTATGATTGGCGATTTGTGCATTCCCTTATGCTAGATTTATGCCTTGAATTTTATTTTCAGTTCTAAGTATTTATATTTTGTGAATATTTGGAGGAACTCCTCTATTCTATTTTGTGAATACTTGGGGGTTAGATAATGGTTGTTTTGGATTCTATTTGTTGCTATGTAGTTTGCTTGTATGACAAATTTTTGTGCATGTCAGTAAATATGAAATGGGTCATTGGAAAAATCTAATTTTTGGGTTTATTCATTTCTTTCATTTTTTGCCCAATTAGTTTAAAAAAAATGTTTTTATTTGTTGCTTTTTAACCACTTGATATAAATGCAAAATTAAAATGGATTCCATGTAGAAACACCCATATCTCAAATGGGTTGTTGTTTGATTTTCAATCCAGACACTTTCATTTTTTCATGTTTTGCCCATCTTGACTAAAAACGCATTTTTTTTAACAGCACCCTGTTCCTGGTCATAAATTTATAAATTAATATCATATTCCATGTAGAAATTCCCATATATCAACTGGGTCTTTGTTCGATTTTAATTCTGGGCACTTTTAATTTTCATATATTTTCTTGCCCAACTTGGCAAATGGCATTTTTTAGATCAGCACCTCGTTTTCAATCCTAAACTCAAAAATCAAAGATGTAATCCAACTTGAAACATCAAAATTTGAACTGGGTCACGCTTGGATTTTTAATTTAGACACTTGGATTTTTTTTGAAATTTTATGCCTATTTTATTATATGGATTTCACTGTTTTAAATGTCTTAACAACAATGGTTGTTTGACTGTGTTTAAATGGTTTTATTGATGGATTTTTGTGGCTTTTCACTGTCTCATGTCTTTCTTTGGATTCCTCATTTGGTTAAACGAGATGGAATTAAGTCAAGACCATTAGAGTGCTCTTATAGAGTGGTCGTAAGTGGCTGCCAAGAGAATTAGTAGTAGAGTTATAATACTCATGTGATAACTAAATAATCACAATGGTGTAAAACACTTATAATATAATGATTCCTCATGCATGGCCTTGAGCACTTGAAAGGGCTAAGGATGCACTTGAGAAGGCCTATCCACCTGCAAGGCGTTGAGTTATCCATCTACGGGGTATTGACTCAAACATGATTGAATTTCTTGTCTGTATTAGGGGTATACTTGACTCTGTGTGGTGCCATCCCTTCAAGCATGCACGATGACACTCCATCCGATCTGCACTCTTGTATCTTGTACCTTAGTAGTCGTGAGTAGTACCCAACATGTATTGTATGAGGATCTCCATGTTGTGTCATTAGCCTTATGCATTGTATTATGGTTTGCTATGTGTTTGATGTGAGTGTTGACCATATGTTACCCATTCCTTTCTATTTTGTTGGGCCTTGTGACTACCTTCGAGTACGATGGGGTGGTCTCTCTGGAGTCTACATGGTAGGGAGGTGTTGCCACCGCCATTGGGGACCAACACACAAGTTATTGGTGCACCAATTGGATACATCCTCTCTCTTGTGCTTATTTTATCAGTTGATGTATCTTATTCATGGCTATGCCATTGTACTCATGTATATTCATTTATGTATGTTGTACCCACTTGAGAGAGATGATGTAATCATATTAATGAATATAAAGAAATTTGATGTTTTATATTTGTCTTATGAGTTCCAGTGTTGGTATCAGACTAGCTTGTACCATGGTGACTATTATGGCTGTTCTTTCCATAGTTTTCTTGAAAAAATCAGAGCTTTAGCTGTGTATTTCCTTCTTATGTCAATTTACACAAGTTCTGGAGCATCAACGTTTTCTGTTGTTGTCTTGTGTGTTGTATCACAAGTTCCGGAGCAGCAAGTTCCAGAGCAACAAGTTCCGAAGCAGCAAGTTCCGGAGCAACAGGTTCCGAAGCAGCAAGTTCTAATGTAAAACTTGTGAAATTTCTCTGGAGGGTGGATTAGTCCTCTCCTTTGGGATGTACTTTAGGTCATATTTGACCATGTTTGTTGCCATTTTATCGAATTGGTAAATATTTTATGTGTATGTTATTCCTCTTGTTAAAAAAAATTATTATCTCATCCTCTTTTGGCTCTTACCCTTCGAGGTTGCGTAGTGGGATGTTACAGAGGCTTCAACAACAACACTGAGAACCAATTGCCTCAACAATATCAACAATTCAAACAACACACCTAGAGGCAACCAAACAAGGGAAAAATAAATGGGTACTATAGGAGAGTGTCATCGCATGGCCTTACATGGAGTATCCAAACAACCTATCACAAGGTATTGCCTCCATCTATGGTTATTATGGTTGCCTATCTCAAGATGCCGCTCCATAGGGTGACTCATGCGGGACCACTTACCTTTCGTGAGAACAAGGTAGTTATCTTACCAACCAGGTCTTCTCATCCCATCCTTAGTCTGTGAAAGCACTAATGGCATGGGTGAGGCTCATAATTAATCTTGTTTAGTGTTTAACTACCCAAACCCACTAGTTCATTAATTACATTATCACTTGTTTAGGAAACTCTTCCATGGGTTACCCTAACAACCCCTTTGTGTGCTGGACCCCCATGAAGAGCCACTCTCCCTATGACACCAAAACTAAATACGAACAAGGGGTGTACCTCAGCTCACATAAAAATCAAAGTGTTCATAACTCACAACATGCGAGGCAAGAACCATCTCGCAAACCCATTCCATATCACTGAAAAACAAGAAAAAAGGAGGCACCACCCACCACATCAAAATTCAACACCATGGTACAAGGTAATTCCCACAAGCTTAAATCCGAAATAGGATCAATGAATCGCAATGGTCCATCCGTAGAAAACCAATAAAAATCAAGTTCACTATTGCCTCTGGAAGCCTAAAACGCCAAAAATCCACAAAATCCTACTGAAGGTAATTCAAACATATTAGTTTCCCAACCGTCTCAAAATATGACCACAAGAAGACAATGCAATGAAGTCTCCTCAATTAGATTTAACACAAAAAGAAGACTTACATCATGGGACCACAAAATGACTATATAAAATCTGCAAAAAGACAAGTGAAGAATAAAAGTAATAATCATGACAACGATAACAATCAACCGAGCACATCTCAACTTGAAAACCAATCCAATAATTCAACACGAACACTCAACCAAAACCTTCACACTTTCGTTAATCAACTACTTATACAATGAGAGAACTTATTCAAGCATTACAAACAAATAACAAGGCACAAACAACCAATGAAACGTGATCGTGAGTACATTCGCGACTCATAAGATATTAAAAGGAAGCTACGTAACTAACATATTCATGAAATCAACAGATCATCTGATACATGATTATAAACAAGACCACTGTTAAAAGGATAATCCAACCAACTTCTTAAATAAACTCTTCATTTATACTTTTATAGTTATTTCTAATTTATCAAGTATATCATTTATTTAATGAGACCAAAATATCCTTTTCTAACATTTAACTACACAAGTCTCTTGATTTAAAATATATATATATCTTCTTTATACTCAAATATTTTATTTACTTTAAAAAGTAATTTTAAAAATTATAATAATAACAATTATCTTTTATTTCTTCTATACATTATGTTACTAAAAAGGATTTACACATCTCTCATTGAGCATTTTAATATTACAAATTTTCTCATTAATAATAATCATAATACATGCATATATATGTCATTTTAAATATATATATATATATATATATAATCTACCTTGTTTTCATTTAACAATATATTGAAACACACACCTATATACACACATACATATATATATTTATAATCAAATATAATTTAACATAACTACTCAGTTGTTAACAGAAGCAACCTATATAATTGCATATGTTTAATCTCACTGCTTAAATGAGTAAGTCTACACATATGTGAAACTAAATGTATATCTATTATATTTTAACCTTAAAACATTCGAGAGTTTCCCTATAATTCGATGGTTGTTTGCAACCAACAAATTTAGTTAAATAGCAACCCAAAAGGAATTTATCATTAAAATAATAATAAACTCACCTCAAGTATATTTATCAACTTTAAATGTCACTTTTCTAAACAATGGATCAATAGTAATTAACAAATAAACATATATCTATAAATTAAATTAAATTGAACTAAAATATTTTAAAATAGAAATAATTCTATTTAATTTCTTATCTTTTAAAAGGGAAATAATTAATGGTTATCCCCACGTAATAAAATTTACCATGAAAAAGCTTTTTTTTTTTTTGTTTTTTAATTAAGTAAAAATCTACAATCTAAAGGAAATAATGAGAATTTTAAGGGAATATAAAATGGAATAAAAGATACTAGGGAAGTCACTTACCATAAAAAGAGCTAAAAGTAAGGAAACCGTCCAAATACACCCTAATCCCTTTACTAATCAATTACCTTCTTTCTTTAATTTTATTCTCATGATATATATATATACACACACATATTTACATAAATATACATATGATATAATATAAATATGTAAATATATTTATTATGACTATTCTCTTGTTAAAAAGAACAATAAGTTTTATTTCTTTTAATTCAAACAAATTTCTTTTCCATTCTAAATAAAAATAAAATGATTTTGAATAAACACTATATTTTGGATTATTTTTCTTAATAATTTACAAAAAAATTTCATACACCCAATTTATTTTTACCAACCCGCATATATATATAACTTAAACTATTTGCTGTTATAAAACAACCTTTTATTATTTAATTAGCATTTTCTCTCACAAAATTACTCTTTATTTTAATTCAAGAGGTATTTATTAAATTACAAACCTATACATGCAACTGGTTGTTTTGTGACAACAAAAGAATGCATTCAGCCCAGTAAACAATAAACCAAAGAAACAATCTAAAAAGAAACTATATATCATTGTTTTCTCTTAAACATTACATAGGTTGGAAATATAAAAACATGAATATATATACACCCACACACATACACACAGATACACACACACACACACACACACACACACACACACACACATATATATATATGACATAACGATTGTTATAGAACAACATTCTAAATATGTACATAAATAACTGTAAACTGCAACATATACATATATTAAATCCAGACTACAACATATACATATTTTAAATCCACACCATATACATATATAAAAAAAAGGTTAATCATTCGACCAATAAATACTAAGTTTTTGGGAAGCTGTTTTAATATACATAAAAATATTAGTTTATTCCTAATATTTCATGAAAACAATATACAAACTGTTAAATAAAATATAGCCTGGGCACTACCACAAAAGATAGAGAATAATCTAATAACCAACACCAAAAATGACGCCTCTTAGGCACACAAGCCTCAAACTAATCCAGAAGAACAAATTATTTTCCATTTCCCGAGTGTATGCACATACATCTGTCAATTACCCCTTTTCTTGATTTACCACTTGTTGGTTAAACCTTACGCCTGTACTAATTCAAAAACTTAACTCCCTCGGCAATAACGAGATTCAAACTAAAGATAATAATTTTCACCTTTAATTATTATTTTAACTTTTAAACCTTAAATCACACTTTTAAAATTTAACAATTCATAATTGTTACGCAATTCTTTTAATTATTTTTTTGAAATTTATCATTCAAAATATGATATCTATTATTTATTTTTGATATTTTATTCAATACCTCTTTATCCAAATATTTTAAATTTATAAGTAAACTTCATTAATAAGTGGATTATTAATCCATTATATTTAAATTTAAAAATTAACATTATTAATAATTACATTAATATTCCATTATATTTTATTTAATTATTCATCGTTTAAAAAAATAATAATAACTAAATCATTATAACATAGCTAATTAATTCAATAATTAATTAACAACATTCTCTTAAAATTTAACAATTTAATTTAATACTTTAATTAAATCAACGTTACAAGCAATGTAACCCAAAACAATACCTGAAAGACAATGAATGACGACCATGTCAAATAATTGGAACACATTAATTAACCAATTAACTTGAACGATAAAAAGCAACAATACCTCACAAGTCACAAATAAACAACTTACTCACACGTCACAAAAGTGCCAAAAGCAAAGGGGCACTACACAATGGACCTAAGATAGTATGTCAAAACTTGCACTAGTTGTTTGAGTTGATCCTTTGTATTCTTCTCTTTTTTTGTTCTTTGAATCAACTTGGCTGCAGACACCTAAAAGTTGTGAATATCACCTTCTTCTGTCAAAGGGCCAAGATCCACCTCGATGATGTTAAAATCACTTTAACCATCTTCATCCATAGTTTTATCTAAAACGGTCTAAGTCACTTCAACATACATATTCCCAGGTGAAGAATCAACTATCAACCTCAATATAATTTTGGTCTTCCTTGACTTGGCAAATGTCTATTTTATGTTGGAAACTACATCAAAATTTAGGATAACTTGTTGAGTGGAACTTCTTTTCTTTACTAAGCTTTGTTGTAACCATGAAGTAGAGAGAGTTTGTGAAGAGATTAGAACATTCACAACCAATGGATCAAATGATGTAGGTTTATTAGAGACAAATGGGAAAGAATTATCTTCTAGAATTGCATTGGTAGTCAAAAAATATGGAATCTTTGCTATGGGAGGAGAATGAGGTATGTTATGATGAGGAGCTCTAATGAGAACAAAAGGAGAAATAAATAAGACTCTCTCCTAGCCACTAGGATAGCCTTGAAGATCCATAGATTAACTCTCTCTCTCTCTCTTTGATTCCTTCTTGTATTGGATTCAATCTCTTCTCCTTTGGCTTTGATCTCTTCCTCCTAACTTTTTGATCATTCCCACATATACTTCTAAAATATTTCTTTTTAGAAGGGTCTTCATCGTCACAACCCCATTGTATGCTTTTATGAGAACTAGTGATCATAATAGAAGCTTGAGAAATGGGAGAGGAAGAGGAAGAACCTTCTTTTTTGTCATTTTTATTCCTTGATCGATCATCTTTGCTTGAAGTTCTTGTAGTTGTGGCTTTGCTGAATTTCTTTTCAACACAATATTCAGATCTGTTGAGAATATGATCAATTATCTCATTAATGTATTTGACTTATTCATTTTCCCAAATAATAGGCATAAAAGGTTGTATCTTAATCTTTTCAATTTATATATGGGATCGATCAAATATATTTTATCATATTTAATTCATTATACATCCCAACCAAGCCTCAAATATTTAATCTATTGAAAAGTGAACCTCTATCTTTTGCACTTCATATTTCATCTTTTCAATCTTCCCAAAAGTCTTCAATTTTAGGAAAGTGATAAAAAATTGTACCAAAATTCAAGTTATCTTTGACATAGTTGTTGCTATCAAATAAAATTCTCATGGTATGAAAGAGCATGTTTAAAATTTTCCAATGAACACTTAATGTTAATGACCAAGAGTCCAAGACCAATAGGAAATGATATTCCCACTTTCCTCATTTATTTGCATCTTTTGTTGACCACTCTAATCTTTCCACAAAGCTCAATCTAGATTATCTTATCATCCACATACGTGGGCATCTTGTATGGATATCCATCATACCCTCCTTCTCGGATGTAAGTGGACTTCAGGAATTGGATGTAATAGCTACCATAATTCTTAATAAGAATAGTTTCTTTTGATGATACCCTGAGTCCTATATTCCATTGAAGTTTCCTTACCATCAACATAGTGGATGCATCATTCACTCTCTTGAAATGTTTATAACTTGATCCAATTGGATTTATGGATAAAAATTATAAATCTATGTCATGTTATCAAATCTACCTTTGGTGTCAAGACCTGGTCATGTCTTCATATTGGCAATTGCATAAAAGAGATAAGATGTCATGTAGAAATATTGATTCTTTACAACCATAGTATTCCACTAAATGATATGTGTCAAATGCACCTTTGGTATCGAGACCTAACCCAATGTCTAGTTAAATCATATGTATTGAATGCATAAAAATTAGAGCAATTATCACTTTGCAACCATCGTATTCCACTAAATGATATATTTTAAAATGGATAGTAAACATTTCAATCACCTTGTATTTGCCTCCTCATCCTACATGTATGTCTATGATGGTAATCAAAGCTACAACATCTGCCAAATCCCATTGGCTTTCATGAATATTAATGCATATTTTCAACACTCTTACATGTATGGCAGGATCTTGCACTTCAAAGAATATGCACACTATGTTTTAAAGTCCCATTTACTAGCACAAACTTGTACTAGGCAATGCCAAATTTAAAAGTTTGTAAAGCCTTTTCATTAAATCTATTTTATGCACATCCCACAATCATTTTATTTCATGACATGACAACTCTTCACCATCCATATGATTTCAGACCTTCACATGCTTATTGTTATGGGAACTGTAGAAGTTGATAATCCAACCTCATAGATCCCAATGAACACCTACAAGAAAATAACTTGTCACCAAAGGAGATCAAGAGACACAAGAATATTGCTCTACAAACATGAAGCAAAAGATGCATTACCTGAGAAGTGAATAATTACAAAGAGATCAATCCTTAAGAAAGGAGATCAAAACCTAAAGTGAAAACCCTAGGATGAAGATTAAATTAGCATGTGACAACTATCAAGATCATAATGAACGATACAACATGACTAATTTAATAATGTAAAATAAAGATTCCTAAGTTTAGCTTAAGTGAAATAAAGTAAAGGTGACAATTAATTAATCAACATGATTAAATTAATCAAGTAAACAACATATTACTCTAACACCCCCCCTTAAGATGAACTTAGGGAGAAGCTAAAAAGCTAAGGAGAAATGCGTCAAAGCGAAGATGGGTCCTGACAAACAAGGCCTGATGAGGTACCCATGTACAAATGCAAAAGATCTCTCACAATAGGAGAAAAAGAGAAAACCTCATGGGAAAAACTCTTCTCCAAAAGAGAGAAATACATGTGAAGGACTAAGAAGCCTCCAAACAAGAGTGACAGATGAAGAAGCCTCCAATCAAGAAGAAATTATCCCAAAAGATAGGAACAAAGGATGAACAACACTGAAGAATGAAGAAGCTGCAAACACTGTCATAGAATGAATGCTGAAATGCTGAAAGAAAAACCCTTTTTGAAACAAATGATGATTAGGATCAAGAAGACAAGAATTTGTATGAGTGCCCTCAATGACAATACTTGAATTTGATGGCAAACCAAGGCAAAAAAATTTGGAACTCGAAGATACAGATGGCACAAGTACCAAAATTCTGAAGAACTGATCATGTGAAAATGGAAGGACGTCTCCAGAAATAGGAATGCAAGAGTGTCCATATGGTAGTTGCTCCATCTCACTGAAATGCATGTGTAACTAGCCACTGCGTCCGCCTAGTACATAGGAAGAAGTACTGCATACATAGCTCACTCCAATGTGAAACCAAGGAAGCATTAGCACTAACAGTAGAAACCCCCCATAATGTTGACAAGGGAGAGGTATGATAGGTACACTAAAAGTAAATGTCTAAATGTAGTGCATGAAGAAGAACCAAGAACATCTGAATGTGCAAACATGAAAGTACAAGTAGATATAAAGGGTGTGAAAACAAAAGTCACACATGCATGAGAAAGGTATGAAGGCAAAAAAAGGCAAACATCAACCCCCATGGCACTTTATATCATAGTGCAAGTACAATAAGGCACAAAGTGATGTGCAAGAATCCCAATACTACACATACAAAGCTGAGGCACTTTATTTCAATGCGTTTACAAATGAAAAAAAATGCAATGTGAGCCCATAAGGTCCAAAAAGGACTACAACTCAGAAGAAGGATTTTTGGAAAAAACCACCTACACCACTGTGTAGAGCTTGAAAGTACTTTTTGACGATATCTCGTTTGCCCATTTTCGGCATCGTATGCAAAAATCATGCTGAAAACACTGAAGGCAACTCTCGAAAAGAAGATCTAACTTTGACTGGAAATAAAAAGGACCTAAGAAAGAATCTCTGAAAAATACCTACACCACTAGAAAGTACTCTAAATCCTTTTTCCGACAATATCTCGTTTGCCCGATTTCGACACCGTGGGCAAAAGTTATCGCCTTCGAAAGAAAATAGCTCTCAAAGGGGAAAAAGGATAGTCACTGCATTAAATTTGATGGCCATATGGTCGTCACAACAAAACAACAAGCCAAAATTTGATGGCCAAATGGCCGTTGCCACACTTTTACAATTCGCCTTATTAAAAAAATGTTAAAAAAAAAACAATTAAAAAATTACAATTTTGTTTTTTTAATAAAAAAAATTAAAAATCAAATATATGTGGGTAGGGGGGCATGTGGGCCCACCCCCACCACTCCCCATAAGGGTTGCGTACATTGCGTAGGCCTGCATAGGTACACACCTGCACAGTACTGCGTAGGTACTACCTTTTTTTATTTGTTTTTTAAAAAAACAATTTTTTTGTAAAGCTTTAAAAAACTATTTTTTTTACAAATTTTTTACCTCGAGATGTGTGCAGGTGGTCATACAACCCCTGCCAGGTAATTTTTTTTTGCCTCAGAGGCTCCCAACTCAGAATTTGATGATTTCACATTCGATCTTAGGGTTTTTGGCCACTGCGGATGTAATAGTGAGGTTTGTTTGGGCTCAAAATGCCCCAAAATTGTAGGTACCGTCTGGATCAGGAAAGAACACCAAATCTTCAAACCCTCATAGATCTGAAAAACAAAAGCCAAATTTGACAAAACAAAGGTCAATCTTGACTATTTTGGTAGCTCTAGATTTAATTGAGAGGTATGATTTGACCCTAGATGCATTAAAAAACTGCTTCAAGGCAAGATCTCACAAAAAAGAAACAAGAAGCTTGTAGATCTAGAGCTCTGATACCATGTAGAAGTTGATAATCCAACCTCACAGATCCCAATGAACACCTGCGAGCAAATAACCTGTCACCAAAGGAGATCAAGAGACATAAGAATATTTCTCTACAAACATGAAGCAAAAGATGCATTACTCGAGAAGTGTAATTACAAAGAGATCAATCCTTAAGAAAGGAGATCGAAACCTAAAGTGAAAACCCTAGGATGAAGATTAAATTAGCATGTGACAAGTGTCAAGATCATAATGAATGAGACAACATGACTAATTTAATAATACAAAATAAAGATTCCTAAGTTTAGCTTAAGTGAAATAAAGTAAAGGTGACTTAATTAATTAATCAACATGATTAAATTAATCAAGTAAACAACCTATTACTCTAACAGGCACTTGTAACTAGAATAATTGTAATGGCATCACAAAACTTCATCAGAATAGGTCACACCTTTTTGAGCTTGCATTGTTTATAAAATCATCTTGAAGGTCTACTAGCTCACTTGTAATTAAGAAAAAACCTAAAAAGATTTCCTCTAAACTCAATGCTTTGATGGATTATAATTTGTAGTTTCAAAGCTTATGCATGCATGGCACAAGTAGAGGGTATGGAGGCATATTGTTATGATATTTTTGGTCTTCTTGATAATGTATAAAACTTCTATTATTGTCATTGTTTACATTCTTTTAGATAAATTTAGTGTGAAATGACATTTTCCTTCTTTATCTAAGCTCTATAATATAAAGAGGGCAAGGGTTTTATATTTATCATGTTGTATATATAGCAAATCTTATTTGGTGGTCATTTAGATGTTTGAGTATTGCAATTTTCCCTTTTTAAGGCAATGCTTTCTTTATGGAGGTTAGTGATGGCAATATTATTGTTATTGATGTCAAAAGGGTATCTCATTGATGTCAAAGGATATCTAAGTGATATATGTTAGGGAGTTGGTTGATTGATGTCAAAAGAGCATCATTAAAGTAAGCCTTAAAGTATTACAGAAGTTCAGGCTTTGAGATTTCGGCAAGCTTACCTTATATCACTTGATTGAGAAGGAAGGAGTTGGTCATTTTCAATAAAGTTTGATTAGGCTTCAAACTTCGGGCTTGTGGATTAATCTATGCTATAGATAATCATACATCAGGATTTAGTCATATGCTATATCACATGCCTCAAAGAAATGCTGAAAGGAATCTGCTAAGTCCAAAAGGTTTCACACTTTGTGCTTCGGTCATACCTTATACCAGATTCATCAGTGAATTGAAGAAACTTTGTGTAAAGTCCAAAAGGAGTTAGACATCTGACATCAAAAGGTTGGCTTATGCCTTACCGAAAGGCAGGTAAGCGGTAAGAGAAATTCTTGAAAGCCAACACCTGAAAGGGTTAAGTCTAAAAAAGGAAGGGGTAAGAGAAAATCTCAAAGGCCAACACCCAAAAGGGTTAAATTGTGCAAAGGAAAGTAAGCAGAATGAAGAAATAGTGAACCCTGACACCCGAAAGGGTTATGTTTGGAAATGATTATGAAGGAAATGTTTGGGTATCACAATTTGGTAGGAAGGATTATGCATTAACAAAATGTTGGTAAGTGGTAAAATCAAAGGGTGAACCCCGACATTTGACAACTTCGCGCATGTTTAAGTGTTTCACACTTCTTTGTTTCATAGGTTGGTGTGTTGGTTCACAATGGTGTAAGGGAAGGTAAATGGTAAAGGGTAAGGCTGATGGCCAAACCCCGATAGGAGAAAAAGCACTTTGGACTTAAGTGTTCAAGCTTGCTTGTTAAGCTCTACAATTTATGTTTGGTAAGCGATAAGAGGGATTAGCGATCCTCAACCCTCGAAAAGTATGGCAGATGACAACTGTCCTCAAGTGACATGTGGTGATTGATGATTGGTTGAAATAATTCAAGGTATTTAAATGGTAATCATTCAATCTTGGCGTGAAGGTAGAGATTAATGGACTGCATTCAAAGAATTAGATTTATTCAATAGTTAGGTGAATGAAGTGGTGGAATTTATTGATTGCATCTAATAGATGATTAACATCATTGTTGTGAATAATTAAATATATATGGCCATTACTTAAATCTAATTTAATCGAATGACGGTGATTTAAAGTGAGGTAACTATGTGATAAATGTCTGATCATGGCACAAAATAGAGCTGAACAGTTGGTGCTTAAAGATTTGATTCTATCAATGGCTAGGTAGAAAAATAGTGAAACTCTTAGTTTGGATGAATGGATTTATGGTGCAGAAAATAGAGTAACTTCCCCCCAACTACATTCTTGCGAAGGATTGGAAGAAATGAGTGACACCATTAATGCACAAGTGGCTATGAAATATGGAATAGGTCGATCAAGCATGAAACCCTAGATTTGATTGACGCCAAATATACAAAATGCATTGAATATTGTTAGTGGTGTTGGGCTCGAGATGCAGAAGAAACTTGTCGGTGAAGGAAAGTATGTGAAGTTGAAAGAAAGAGGGAGATGAGTGTGAGTGATCTCAATATACATATGTTGTGAGAATAAGACCTAGACTGTAACTGTAATGCCCAAAATTTGGACATAACTTTACACACAAAACTAATATTTTTTTTTTAACTAATATTTTTTTTTTTTTGAAAAGAACTTTTGATGGGAAATACCAAGTAAGTTTACTTCATAAAAAATATATAGAAAAAAAATAAAAACA
>CM021109.1:191093442-191143375 GCA_007115665.2 Sequoiadendron giganteum
GCATGGCATTCATCAATCTCGTCCGTCGATCTCTCTTTCAATTTGAGCCGATCGTTCAAAAACACAAAATCTATAAAATGGCCTGTCATAATCATTATTCCTCTCCCGAAATCATTATACACTTTTGAGAAGAAACAATCTTCGATATTTTTCTGAGACACTCAATGAAGTTATGCTTGCATTCAAACACACAAATATCTGAGGGCAAGAATAACAAGATAGCAAAATGGAGAAGGGCAATTGAGATAAATCGATGAAGTATTTGCATATTCGGTGAGATCATTCTAGTTTTATTAGTTTAGATTAATCATGCTTACTTATCGTTCTTTGTTGTTTTATTTAGATTAGAATTGATGTTTAATCTTGTGCAGCAGTTAGCTTTAGCATCCACAAATTCCGAAAAATCTGAGTTACATTTGGTGAACCCGACGTGAACTTGAAAAATCTAAGTTACATTTGGTGAATACCCCTCCCTGTCTATTCAAATAGCCAAGGACCAATATGGAAAAGGAGTTAAGATAATGCAAAATGAAGGCTATGATGGGCATAGTGGGTTAGGACTATATCAAAATGGAAGGACAGAACCAATTACTATTTACCCACGACCAAAGTATCTAGGGCTAGGGTGTGAACCGCTTAGAATTGGGTTTCTTGGTACCTCGTCAATGTTTCAAGAGGAAGTGAATGATTACCCAAACATCGAGACATCTCATGAACCACTTCCCCTAGTTTGTGACCTACCCCGAGTTTATGACAAACCTCCAGTCTATGATGAATCCCCTTACTCAAGCGATGGTGAATGGGAGTCTCTCTCATCTACTAGTACCATGAACATAGACGCATTATTTGGAGAGTTGGACCTCAATGTGAAATTTGTATCAAAACAGTCTAGTCCTCGTCCTAAGAAACACTTGTCTAAAGAAGAATGGAAAAATAACTATTATTGGGAAACCCTTGATCATGCATCTTGGGCACCTGACAAGCCATCTTCTGACGAATCTGCCCTCACCATTGTCCCACAACAGAATATACCTATCCCTAGGAAGAAAAACAAGAAGGAGTTAGTCCAAAACTTCTGCGACCATGTCAACCAGTCCATATTCACCTTGTCAGCAGTTACTCTTATAAACTCTGATGATGACATGCCCCTTGTATATCCCGAACTCATCGAATGGGATCAACAAGGTACACCTATCATAGATACATTCGAGAATGATAAAGCAATTGCTAAGTTCATGGGACTTAGAGAAGGTATACCTAGAGGGGATCATAAGGCAGGTTTTACCATAGACTTGGACAATAAAGCATATTTCGGGGAGTCTATTTACACCTCTAGTCTCAAAAATGAAAATGAAAATGAAAATAAAAATGATGAGTCCCTAGGTGAAAATCGAAAGGCACCTTTGGACCAAGAAAAAGACAAAATAAAGGATGTATCCGAGGGTGAAAACCTCTCTGAGGCACCCAAGGATAGAGGTTTAAATATTCTCCCCGTTGCATAAGAAAAGTCACCCATGTTAATAGAAGAGGCTGTCGCAGTCAACATAGGAACAGAAGAGAATCCTCATATAGTATATTTTGCGGCTTCTTTATCAGAGACAGAACAACATGAGTTCAAAGACTTCTTCAAAAGAGACAAGTAAACTTTGCATGGTCATATGCTGACATGCCTGGGTTGGATCCAGACCTGATATTGCATCATTTACCATTCTAGCCAGGTATCAAACTAGTCAAATAGAAACTAAGGAAGATGCATCCACAAATTGCTCTATTGGTTAAGGTAGAACTTAAGAAACTATTGGACGTGGGATTCATAAGGACAATAGACTATGTGGATTGGATATCAAATCTGGTACCAGTGACTAAGCCAACTGGGGGCATTCGAATTTGCACTGACTTTAGAGACATCAACAAGGCATGTCCTAAAGATGACTTCCCGTTGCCAAATATCGACATGATAGTAGACCTTACTGTAGGATATGAGATGCTATCCCTTATGGATGGTTTCTCTGGATATAACTAGATAAAGATAGCACTTGAAGATCAACATAAGACAACTTTCACATGTCCATGGGGCACATATTGTTGGAATGTTATGCCGTTTGGCCTTAAGAATGCAGGAGCCACTTACCAACAAGCAATGACTATGATTTTTCATGACTTTGTACATACATTCATGGAAGATTATGTCGATGATATAATAGCCAAGTCAGAAACAAGGGAAGATCATTTGAAAGTGTGAGACAAGATATTCCAGAGGTTAGAAAACTACAATGTCAGGCTCAATCCGAAGAAGTGTGTCTTTGGAGTGAAATCAGGGAAGCTGTTAGGGTATATCATCTCTCGCAGAGGCATTGAAGTAGATCCAGAAAAGGTAAGAGCAATCATAGAAATGCCTCCTCCAACTAGCATTGGTCAACTCAAAACACTACAGGGGAGATTACAGTTCATTAGGCATTTCATAGTACAATTGGTGGATAAAATACATCCATTTCAGCATTTACTCAAAAAAGGAGTGCCATTTGTGTGGACACCTAAATGTCAAGAGGCCTTCCAACGAATCAAGGACTATTTGCTTACTCCACCAGTCCCAATGCCACCTATAGAGGGGAAACCATTGATACTTTACATCTCAGCAACTCAGTCGGCATTAGGGGCTCTTCTCGCACAACAAGATGATCAAGGTCATGAGAGAGCGGTTTATTATATCAGTCGAACCTTAGTGGGCTATGAATTGAATTACAACAACATAGAATGTGCCTGTCTTGCGGTAGTCTTTGCTACCCAAAAATTTAGGCACTATATGCTCAATCGACAAACCATGTTGATTGCAAAAATTGATCCACTTAAATACCTCCTAAGTAAGGCAGCTTTAACAGGCCGATTGGCTAAATGGGTTATGATACTTAGCGAGTATGACATTCAGTATGTCGAAAGGAAGGTAATAAAAGGACAGGTCATTGTAGATCAACTGGTAGACGCACCTATAAAGGTAGATCATCCATTAGTAGCAGATTTTCTAGATGAATTTCTCTTCAACCTTAAGGTTAAAACTGAGTTAAAACTGTACTTTGATGGATCACATACAAATCATGGTTCAAGGGCTGGTATCTTATTTGTCACACCTCAAGGTGATACCATTCCTAAATCATTCAGGGTTGCATTCCCTTGTACCAATAATATAGCAGAATACGAAGCCTTAGTGACAGGTTTAAAAATGGCAGCTCAATGGAACATTAAGAGCCTACATGTCTTTGGCGACTCTCAACTGGTAATCCGACAGGTGAATGATGATTACAAGACTAAGGATGAGAAGCTTGCACCTTACAAGAGGATGGCTGATAGTTTCAAACAATATTTCAGTGACATAACTTTTCAACAAATACCACGTATCCAAAATAGAGCTGCAGATGCAATGGCAACCATGGGTTCTTTGTTGGATATCCCAAGTAATGTGCCTAAGTTCGAGTTCTTGGTTGAATAGCTTTTGATCCCCGCTTATGATGTCCTTGATATTGCGATAGTGTGTACCATTGTTTGTCCTATGTCTCCTTGGTATAAAGACATATTCGATTACCTCACTGACCAAACCCTACCTCAAGATTTGTCCAATAACCAACGTCGAACTTTCATCTGAAAGTCAACCAAGTACACCATCATCGGAGAAACCCTGTATAGACGTACCTTAGATAACGCACTAATGAGATGTCTCGTTGCTGAGGAAGCACAAACAACTTTGTGAGTGGTACAGGAGGGTATTTGCAGATCTCATTCGAGTGGTCCCACTCTAGCCCATAAGATTATGAGACTAGGTTATTATTGGCCTACTATGGAGAAAGATTCATACATCTTTGTAAAGAAGTGTAGACAATGTCAAATACATGGAGACTTGATAAGAGCCCCAGTGCAGGAGCTTCGTCCAATTACTTCACCATGGCCCTTCGCCCAATGGGGACTTGACCTCATAGGTAAGATACACCCTTCATCATCCAATGGCCACAAATTCATCATCACCGCTACCGAATACTTCACGAAATGGATCGAAGCCATCCCCATGACATACATAACCAGCACACAAATATCTAAGTTTATCCTAAACTATATCATTTGTCAGTATGGTGTGCCTTAATCCATAATCACAGACAATGGACGCCCATTCAAGAACCAAGAAGTACGCCATTTATGTGAAGAATTCCACATCAAACACCATTTCTCCACCCATATTACCCACAAGGTAATGGCCAAGCTGAGGCATCTAATAAGACTATTGTTAGAATCCTTAAGAAGATTGTCAATGACATTGGTCATGATTGGCACCTATAGCTTAATCCTACCTTATGGGCTTATCGCACAAGTATCCGTACTCCCACCGGTGCCACTCCATATTCCCTCGTATTTGGGTCCAAAGCTATCTTACCTATTGAGGTTGAAATACCTTCTCTACGGGTATCCTTGAAGGGTCATATCGACGATGAAGAATACCATGTCTCTAGGTTACAAGAGCTAGAATTGTTGGATGAACGAAGACAAAAAGCATTAGATCATTTACAAGCATATCAGAATCGTCTTCGTCGTAGTTACAACAAAAAGGTTCTCAATAGACACTTTGACATTGGTGACCTGGTATTAATGGAGAATCCTAAGAATCAAGATGAATGCGAGAAACCAGGAAAGTTTGAACCTAACTAGTTGGGGCCATACATTGTCACAGAAGCCTTTGGATCAAGAGCGTACCAACTCTCTACTCCTAAAGGAGAACCGCTTTTGTCCCCTATCAATAGTCTACATCTAAAGAGGTTCTACACTTAAGTCTCTGAGAATCCGTGTCTTAATCTGGAAAAATACAAAAAAATGAAAAAACAAAAAAATGGTTACCTTGATGAAAACCTGGCAAACAGGCATCTTTGTAACACCAAAAAAATTGAGCAAATCAAAAAAGTAAAGAGAAATAAATCCGTCCACTAGTGAAAACCGCTTCGGTGGTGCTATGGATAAGTACCATGGTGAAAACCTAGCAAATAGGCGCCATGTGTAGTCAAGCTCACTCTTTCGTCTACCATCATTCTAATCAGACTTTTTCACCATCACTCATAATAAATGGTTGTCCTATCCATCATTTGGAACGATTGACATCAAAGTCTATTCCGTCATATTATCCATTCCATCTTCCAAATCATATTCTTGACTGGGGGAAAATCCTTTTTATGTGCCCTAACACTTTGTACATAACATCACACCATCGAAAATGTCCTGCAAAATCCCAAAAACATTAGAAAACATCAAAAATCCAAAAAAAATCGGAAAAATGTCAGAAAATCCCAAAAAACAGAGTCAAGTCAATCATGTCTAGTCCATCATGTCATGTCAATCATGTCATGTCAATCATGTTTAGTCAATCATGTCTAGTCAATCATGTCAAGTCGATCATGTTAAGTCAGTCATAGACATAGTCAAACTACGTTGCCTTTGCGACTGGGACGTAGGCAAGGCCATCAATCGATGTGCCCTCGAGGCATTAGGTCTGTCTGTCTAGGTTTGTCATGTATCACACACATTAAATCATGACTCTTTGTATATTCAAAGTCATTGGTCGTGTCGAACTACAAGGTGTCTGTGTGTACAACGTAGGCAAGGCTAATCAATTGATGAGCTCCTAAGACCACACTAGGTCAGTCCAATAGGGTTCATTCACAATCACTATCACACAAGTTGCATATCATAGTTTAAGGTATCGTCTCATGTCATACACTTTCTACACGCACACAATTTTATCAGTCAACGAATCAAAACGAGTCATGCAACAACAAGGCAAAACATCTCAACAAGTCATCAAGTCAATATCAAACACATTGTCAAAGTGATCAACCTATGTCTTACGCAAGATATGTCTTTCTTGTCAACAGACGTCATCACATTGTCATAGTCTCATGTGGCTTGTCACTTCAATGTCATCAGACTCCAACATCTTATACGACACGTGTCTTATTGAAACCAAGCTTTGTCATGCCTTATATAGAAGTCACCAAGTCGAAACCAGACTCAATGTCTTATGTGGTATGTGTCATTCTCTCACATTACGCTATGTCAAACATCAACATCAAACAATCCCACAAAATCAAGTTTTGGCAAATACATTTATTTGGCTTTATGACTTTATATCTTATTTTGTCTTATCTTTTTATTGATTTGTGCAAGATACTGTTGCTAGCTTTCTCAAGGATGTCCCTTGAAGGATTTAGAGAAGCAACGACGTCTTAGGATTCTTTTTCTTTGGCTGCTATCTGTCAACTATCTTTTTAAAATTGGTTTTTGAGTCATGTTACTAGTTTCCTCAAGGATGTCCTATCAAGGATTTAGAGGAGCAATGACATCTCATGACTCGTCTTTCATTTGTTTGTTGTTTGTGGTTTGTCTTGACCAAATGACTGGGGTATCATGTCCTTAGTCTGAGTTAGGACACTCCTTGTCTACGACTGTCTGTTTTTCACAGGTGGATAACTTTGTACACTATGGTCTATCTCATATCATAGTGTGTACTATCCATCTGTGTCATGTCCCGCCCAATGATGATAACAAAGCAAGTATAGCGTATTTGGCAATATATCGAAGGTTATATCTTTTTCTTAAATCGATCAACCATCATTATCTCATTACATTACATTTCACATCATGACCTTAATTATTTCTTACTAACATTCTGAAGTCATTTTCATCCTAACATTTCTCTTCTTTGACATTAAGATAAAGTCCTGTGACACAATAAAAAAAAAAAAACACATTAGGTCATTTGCATCTACATCCATTCAATAAACATTTCATATAGTACCTTTCATTTTCATTTTATTTCACATCATGGCATAATAGGCATTGCATCATTATAACATACATCATGTAAACAATGCATGTCCATATTACCATCACATATAAGCATCATGTAGAACATTGCATTCATTATCATAAGTAAAATAAGGCATCCATAACATCATTATTCAATGCATAACTCATAAACATATAGCAACATTCATTCATAACACATGTACATACATCATTTGGGAAACATAATCATGTAGAAATAAAGCATCATACATAACATAGAATTGCATATCATGTAAAAGCCGCCAAAATCATATATATATCGCTCAAAAAGTGTGTCACAGTACAATGTCTGAATGTATCAATAAATAAAACATGAGCTTACAGGCTCTCTGATCAAAAATACAAATGTCTACAAGTATCTGAAGTCCCTATCATCGTGTCCTGCTACCCCTGTTGTCATGAGGTGATGGTGGTGGGAATACAGTCGAAGGTAGCCTCTGTGAGGTGGAAGGCCTATCATATGGACTCGGCCTCGATGGTCCTATCACCCCCTCAGTGCTCTGTGTCCTCTGACTCCGAGTATGACCTCTACTCTGACTGCGTACCTTTGAAAATGTAGGAGCCCGTCTCTCTGCTGGCACTGCAGCCTCATATAAATCCCTGTAATAAGTGGCTCTCTCCACCGATCTGACTAACTCTCATACCATGCCATCAGATGAAGACCCACTGCAAAGGCGTCTAACCTTTGCGAACCGCTGCTCTATCTCCTACCTCCGTGCTATAGCCTGGTCTCTCTCCATGAGAGCACTGTCCCTCTCTGCATAGGCACTATCCCTCTCTAAGTAGGCACTATCTCTCTCTAGTCTCATCGCCTCAAACTCTATCGTCATAAGTCTGAGTCTCTCCTCCATAGCCTCCCTGTCACTGTCTCTAGGAGCATCCTCATGCTGTCTCCCCTCCACTATCCGATCTCTGAGCTCTCTCTCCTGCTCCTCCATAGGTGCCTCCTCCTCAACATCCTCCTCAACATCATCCTCTACATCATCCACTCCATATCTTGCTAACACACCCAGAGGATCTAAGGCCATGTCTGCATCAGAATCCTTCTCGACATCCTCTACTCCCACATCTACATCTGCACGCTCCTCAACCACTACCTCAGCTGCAGCATGCTCACCCCTAGCCAGAACATCCACTCTCCCTCCGATATCTATCATCGGTACATCAACCGCTACTGCTACCTGAATCAGTACATCTCCACCTGCCTGACCCCCTCTCCATCCTCTCCATCCTCATCTCCCGCCTTTACCTCCGCCTCTGCCATCATCTCCATCACCTCTACCACCAACTCTACCAACTCTGGCACCTCCACCTCTCCGACATCCTCTAGGCCCTATGCCTCATCTCTCGATTGGTGCTGGCTAGTCCAGATCTGTATAAGGAATCGGGCGATGCACTGCCCACCATGCATCATAAGCAACCATGGTCCCTATATCTGCTAATCTGCCTCTCCATCCCCACTGTACTGGCTGAAGAGCCTGTATCTCTTCCTCCGCTGTAGTCACTGGAAACATGGGTCCCCACCATGGAACCTCTCTCGACGACCGAGCAAACTCTGCTCTACTCCACGGCTCATCCTAAACCTCCTCGAACTATCTCAGCACTCTTTCTGGCAGATGTCGCTCGATAATGTGCACACTAGAAATAGTCCTCCCAATGAGATATTGTGTCTATCTGCAGAACGACAAATGTATGTCCTCATCCACCCACTCCTCACAATCCATGTAAGGTCTCCATATGAACTGATCGAGAGTATCCAAGGCATGTCACCAGTATCCTGTGTCACCCACGTGGGTCTGTGTGATCTGCCCTGTATATCAAAACACATATGGGTATCTCTCCTCTCACTCTACTATCACTGGAGGACGAAATACAACTATCCTCTCAAAACCCCATATCATCAGCAATGTCATCCCACAACTCGATGAATGTGCATCTCTATAAGCAATGTCGTGTAAATAAAAATACAACATCCCGAGTAGACATGGACCCCATGCATATCTCGTCTCACTCTCCAACATACCAACCAACATAGCTCCCCATCCCACTAGAAAGCCATGACCCCGTCTGTCCGGAAGCACAATACCCCCGATCAATGTACATAGGATACAATCAATCCTGTCGTATCTGTCTGCTAACACTGGCCATCTAATCTCGTAGTGCTCAATGCCGAGCCTACTGATGCCATCAACCTAATAAAATTGCGCCAACTCAGTCAATCCTCGTTGGGTATCATATGTAACCCGCTCTCCTCTAATAGGAAGTCTCAATATCCTATACACATCCTCTAATGTGATAGTGGCCTCCCCAGTCGGCAAATGAAATGATGATGTCTCAGAATGCCATCGCTCACAAAGTGTTGTCAACATCCCCCTGTTCGCCCGAATGGTAGGCATCGACAAACAATGCCGTAGACCTAGAACCCATAGCAATCGAACCTCTGCAGAGCTCAAACTGTCTCTCAAGGCAAATGTATCTTGTCGTGACTCCCGTGTGTAGATAGGATCTATCACCACCTACAAGTTACCCATGATGTCAGTATTTTTTCAAATTTTCCTTCGAAATTTTTTTCGAAAATTTTTGCCAGTCAAATGCGGCTCACTTTAACAGATGCGGTGCATTTTTGCAAATGCGTTGCACAATGCATATGCGTCACATTTCCTCACCACACCTTTCCGACTACTACACATGCGGTTCATTTTACATTTTCTGCTGTCCACCTACATATGCGTTTCACTAAACACATATGTGGTTCACGCATACAGTTGCATCTATCCCTAATGCATTTGTGTTGCACAACCACACATGCGGTGCATGATGCTCCACATGTGGTCATTCCCTAATCAGCCGAAACTAGCTTGGCGAGTTTTTGCAGATGCGTCGTTTCGCAGTCAGATGCGGTGAATACAACGGCATATGCGTCATTTACGACGCACCGCATTTGCTTATTCATTTTCTAAGCCTAGAAAAATGTGCCAAAAATACATTAAAAGATCTCGTTTTCGAATGCATACTGGTGGTCCTGCGTCGGCTAGCCTCCTGAAGGTCCGGATCCGATATCCTCGATGTCTGGTGTACGGAATAGGCGCCATTTCTTCAGTTAGTCAGAGCAAATTCTCAAGTTTTTCTATCTCCTCCGGGTGCAAATGATTTCATTTTAGCCCTAATTTCTATTTATAGGAGAATTTCAAATGGCATTTTCTCAGCCCTAATCTATTGGCCGCGTAATCTTTCAACTTCTAACGACCCGTATACGTCCGTATTAACTCCAAATTCAATTTCGTCGACTCTATAGCATTTCTGACTATCATCTTGACTTATCGGGAATATTTCCTGATTTTTCAGAAACTTTTAAAAAATGTCAATTTTTCCGAGGGGGCATACCTTACCTTGTTTCATGTTGGGGCACGATCGGGGCATATTTTCTTTGAAACAATGTCGTACCAACATTGTATCAAAGAGGGGCAAACTGTAGATACCTAAAATTGGTCTAGGCCTGCGAGTACATAATCAAAATAATATTCTATAGTCCATGGTCATGATTAAATAATGTCAATTATTTAATTACCCTTTCTAACACATTTCCTCTATTAATTAAATATTCCTTTTTAATTAATTCATTAATTCATCATTAATCTTTATTGAACTTGGATAATTAAATAAATCATGTTTATTTAATTATGTCCCTAACTAATTAATTCTTCCTTCTTAGTTAAACCCTCTTTTTATCATATGTCAACTATAATTAAATATCTTTATTTAATTATTCATTTAACCCCCTTTTCAACTATAATTAAATATTTATTATTTAATTATTCAATTCTACCCTTTTCGAAAGTCAAAGTAAATAAACTACTTTATTTATTTAATTAAATCTTGTATTTTCGAATGTTGAATTAAATGAACATTTAATTCATATTTAATTATTTATGTCACTTTCTTCTGTCAATCAGTTATCTAATCGTTCACTCACCTTCTGACTCAAGATCTATTTTTAGTTTTCGAGTTATCTTTGAATTCAACTGCTGATCATCTCTACGAGAAGACTCTCCATCACAACTAGTCGATTAACTAGTTCTAACTCATATGCATGTATGCATCTATTAATTAAATATCTTTTATTTAATTAATTAATTGATTTATGCATTCGAATTCCTCATCTTCAACTTCTAACTTTGGTTTTTGCATACAAAATCTATTTCTTCTATTTTTGGAGATTAAGATGTTGAACTTGTGTTTTAACTCACGTTCTATCTATCACATAACTCATCGCATGACATTCATCAATCTCTCTTTCAATTTGAACCGATCGTTCAAAAACACAAAATCTATAAAATGGCCTGTCATAATCATTATTCCTCTTCTGAAATCATTATACACTTTTGAGAAGAAACAATCTTCGATATTTTGCTGAGACACTCAACGAAGTTATGCTTGCATTCAAACACACAAATATCTGAGGGCAAGAATAACAAGATAGCAAAATGGAGAAAGGCAATTGAGATAAATCGAGGAAGTATTTGCATATTCGGTGAGATCATTCTAGTTTTATTAGTTTAGATTAATCATGCTTACTTATCGTTCTTTGTTGTTTTATTTAGATTAGAATTGATGTTTAATCTTGTGCAGCAGTTAGCTTTAACATCCACAAATTCCGAAAAATCTGAGTTATACAGTATATATATAAGTAACATTTTAATTATCAAAATTTACTATTATTTTACTTTTGCTAAGCTTTGTTATCTAAAAAAAATAAAAATAGTTAAATACTAACATGACCAGTGATATTTGCCACTATTATTTCTAGATATCTAGAGTATCAATAAAACATTCCACACCTTATTCTCACTGACTGTAATAATAATAATTATTATCCTTGCAACTATTAATATTATCAGCTACTCAATGAAAAAAATGTCATTGTAACAAAAGGGATAAAATCATACTTTCAGGATTGAAGATTGTATGATATTGTTGTAGCTGTTAGTCATGTAATTTTTCTGTTGTAGCCTTCTTTTTTTGCTGTTTTGTATCTGCTGTAACTGTTGATGTTATTGTTGTTTTGAACCAGCTGACTGTTTCTGCAGTTTAATACTGCAATTTCTTTGTATTTTACATATTATCAATAAAAAAAAAAACTATTAATATTATTATCTATTTACAAACCCATAATAATACCCACTACTTACCTTACTTCCTCGCTTTAACAACAACTGAATAAAAACATTTAAATAACACCCTAAAATCTAACTCTAACGATTTATAATTTATAATTTTTTTTCCTTTTTAAAACAATAGAGTGGTTGCCGAAAAAAAATCACAATAATTCTTTATTTTTGTTTTATTTTTAAAAAGAAACTGTCACATTTAGTTTTCTTTAATTTAGGCTGGATACTTATTGTTTGGATAAAGTTTACGCTGTAACAATGCAGCCATAAATATTACACATGAAATTTTTATTTTATTTTATTGTTTATCGTTCCAGCAAAGAGACATGAACAGTGATAAGAAAATAAATACATTAACGCTCGTAATTCGAGGTAAACCCTATGACAGAACTAGGGTATTCCTATGGGTGAACGGTGAATGATTACATCGAACTACTATTATTATTATTATTTTTCAAAAATAGAGTGGCTGATGTTATTAGTGTTCTCTTGATAGGTCTTTGTTGGCGATCCCAAAAGAAGATGTACAACTATTAAATGCTCAGAAGAGACTTATCTAGGCTCCTCTTTTTAAACCAGACCACTAGACAGTGTACTGCACTGGAGATTTATTTAACCATTCTTTTTCTTTTGCTTGCTTCTATTGCATGTTGTTGTTGGCCAAGGTTTGAGAACTTGGTGAGAGGGAACATACTCTCTATGGGATGATAAAAAAGGTAGAAGCTACTTTTCGCACCCCCATAAGTGACTCTGCAAGAATGTTGGGAAGGAAAGATGGTGGCAGTATAGTAGAGAGACAATGCAACATGACCACTATTCAGTTGTACGAAGAAGAGAAGTCTTCACTCCATGAAAATTTGCAGTACCATATGAAATTTTAGTTCACTGGATCATGTATTCATCTGAAGGTTGTCTCTCAGTAGCATCTTTGGAAGGGGCATGCCTCGTTTCCACTCTTGAAGCACCATTATTTTTAGACATATTTCTAGTATATCCCTCCCAAGATGTGCATGCTTAATGCAAGTTACAAACCTACATAGATCGCAGCTAGAGGAGGGTAGAATCTTCTTCAACACTAAGCTATGTAAGGGTAGAGAAAGGGGACAGGTAAAACTATCTCACCATATCCTTAGCGTCCATCTTCAGCTTCGCCCTTCTTTTTTTTTTTCCAATCACAGGTATGATATAATGTTGGTTGACTTAGGCCCATACCTTGGCTCCAACTCGTGGTCCATGGAGTTTCCCTTTTGATTGTGACCCATTGACATGGCTTAAATCTCTACTTGCTGGCTGCAACAACAAATTTTTTTGATCTTCTCGATACACTTACGATTATGTTTTTCTTTTGGAACCAGGTTTGCAAGGTTTTATAAAATACTTATACGATCAGAGGAGGAATGTAGTATATAAATATATTTGTTATTAGTTGTATACTTTTATCCTCATGTCTGACAAGCACAAAACTTCCCAACACTGGATTCATTTTGCAGCTTCGTTTTCTTTTTCTTTGTTTTAATTATCTCTATTCGCATAACTTTACAATAATATAACCTTATAACCTTCTATACTTGAGCAGTAAAACACATAACTACTTTATTGCATTTCTACGACACAATGAGGAATGGAGTTTGAATGAATAAGTGCTCATTTGACTGTCATGTTATTTTACTATATTTACACACAAAATACTCATTTAAAACTTAATCTATTTTTATCAAAACATAAATGAAATACACATACATTATTTACAACCCAGTGGAAAACACTTCTTACTCCAACCCATGACGAGCTACTGGCCAGACTTCTACTCAACAATATAATAAATGTATTTCCAATGAATATACTTTAAAAAAATAGTACCAAGAATGCATCAGCTAGTATATCAGTGGTTATGGCTGATCTATTTCTATTATTTCTCATTTCCAATGATAAGTATCATGTCCTAACCCTACTCTTATTACAAGGTCAAAGTATTTTTTGAAAGAGTCATAGAATATCATTTAAACGAAATAGTAACATTCATTCTCCAAGTTGGATATGGGGATATCCAAAGATGGTATAGTGAATAAAATAACACTTGACAAAGGAGAATATCAACAGTAAGGCTTGCTCGATTTAAAACTCAATGAAGACTTTCTATCATACAAGTGAAACATCTTTAGGAAAATATTTTCTATGCAATCTTGTGGTCTTTCTTTGAGGCATTCCAATGGAAAAGAATTAACCCAAGCTTTCTCTATTATGGTGCTATGAGATATCCAAATAACTATCACTTCAAAAAAATGAATTTGAGAACCTCACTAAGTGTTTTATCAGTAAGAAAATTACAATAGGAGGTCTTTCTCTCCACCCTATCATATTGGCATCATGAAGCCTCAAAGGCTCTAGCCAACCCTCGAGCAAGAAATACAGTATACACCATTGTAATCAATGGTGAGAGCTTAGTGCTATAACAAGCTTGCTCATTATACAACACATCAATCTAATATATCCCTTAAACAATCTTACTTGTGATTCAATGCATAGATCAAGCTATCTCTACCAATACTAAGAATAAGAAATGGGTAATCAACGACTTATCTCTCTACAAGCTGATTTCCCTTGATCTCCTACTCTTTCATCCAACTCTTTCCTTCTTCTTTTCTTCACTTCACAAGTTCTCCAAAAGGAGAAGTGGGCAATGCCCAAATCTTCCATCTTCTTGAGGTATATAGGAATCCTCCAAACCTACACTCTTTCCCACAAGTGCTCACACATGTGTGAGTCTTGTGCCAATTCCAAGAACTTTTGGGGAGTGGGAGGTTGAGAGTGACAAGTCACTTTTTCCAAGCCCCAACACTTTTTGAATTCGTCACATTCATGAATGTGGACTTTTGAGGGGTTTTTTCACACTCCAAGGACAAGTTCACATGTCAAAAAGGTTCCAAACCCATAGGTATAGGTCCTAGGGGTCTATTCTTGTTCAAAAACCAAGGAAATTGACTCAATAATCCCTTTTTAAAACCCACACAAGAATCCATACGAATTTTGATCCTAACCAAGGGTTCCAACCCCAACCAAACTCACATCACATGTCCTACAATTGGATTCTATTCAAACGTAATCACCAAAATAATAATAAAACCTCAAACCCTTCTAAGTCAATTAGGGCTACACTTAGAACTTCCCAAAGATGTATTTGATTTGATTCCAATATTTATCCATCCTCCTATTTGCATATCCGATTCCTGCACATTACCAACATCAGCATGATTAGATCATATATCTCTTCATGTTATTTGCTAATCTGATTCACACAATTTCCACTCATGAACTATTTACTCATTAATACATCAAATGAACCTAATGATTCAATTTTCATTATAATAAAAGGAAATGCACACTCCAATACAATAATATAGTCAATGAAATAGTCACTCCATCATTTTGTTTACCACCTTAGTAATTCATATTAAACTCCGATAACATTAATGATGAACTATTTACCAAAATTTAATATGCCAAATAACCCAACTCTTTCAAGTTATATCCAAAAATTCACATGTGCATCTATCATAATTAAATCAAGGTTAATTCCCATGAATCCTAAAAAGAGTTTTATCATTCATTTCATCATAATTATATCATCTAACTACTTGTTTGATTGAAATAAAATGAGGGTTACGAAATGGGGTCTTACAGTAACTTAGAAAATCATCTAGGGTATGCATCAAGTGTGAAGCAGTATAGAGACTACTGAATAAAGAGAGTTAGAATAGAGGATGTTCTAAAGTGTAGATTGTAGAGAAGAGAAGAGTAGAGCAAAGGTATGAGTTGTTGAGTTAGCAGCAATAGAGATAGAGAACATGCTTGTATAGAAGTAAGGAAGAGATTGAGCAGTTGTAGAATAAATCTTTAACACATAACTAGATTTGTTTGAATCATTTGGAGTTGTAGCTCCATAACTCTTATATTATAAATTTGATTGGTTGGTGTGTCATCAAATAGTTGAGTTGGTCTTAGTTAGGGAGTGGGTGGTTCCTTGGAGTTGGTGCTCCTAAATTAGGGGATTCGTGTCTCCTTAGGGTTGGTGCCCTTAAACATTGTAACTAGTGAGGTTCTATTGTGAGGCTAGATTAGGATATTAGATCCTAGTAGCTATTCTCACTATGGTTTTTCCTATATTGGGTTTTCCATGTATATCTGGTGTTATGAGTATTTGTGTGTGATCTCATCGCATATAATTTTATAATAGTTTAAAACTATTAAATATCTAGTTTTAATTGATCTACTAATTTACCCCCCTCACAATATATTGTTGTGTTCCAACAGTTAGATAGTTGTCACTGAGAAAATCAATGGTTCAACTCGGAAGGGATTTGGATAAAGAGAATTTTAATTCTAATGGAGTCGTACCATTTGCATACCTCATAAGTCAATGGTGGATTTTAATGTATTTTAATGTAGAGTCTTGATATAAGGGAATTACAATATGTGATCCATGGACACCCATCCTATCGCAATTGGCAGTTGTGGATTTCAGTATTCATTTCTATAGTATAAATGTTTTGATGGGTATTTAGGTGTTTAACTATTAAGCTTTCCTTATTTGCAATGGAATTTGGGCAATTATATCTTAAAGCAGCTTAGTGCTTGAAGCATCATCTCAAATAATGTACAAGGAGATGTGAGGAAGTCTTGTTTCAAACATATGAAAAGGGAAGTTTTTGAGATGGAGGGAGAAATTTTTATAATTTTAAAAAGTAAAAGCTTTTTTAATACCAAAATCCTTGAAAATGGTGGTGTTTGATCCATAAATAGATCTAGTTTATCACTAAGTTAAATTATTCAATTTTAGTGAGTATGTGGAATGCATGGACATAGTTTTGGCATCATAAAGTTAGTTGTCTTTGAAGGCAAAAAATAGTACTTTATGGCACCCAAAGTTGAATATTAATATATTCATATTCCTCCTAAAATTCTATGCACTTTCAAAAAATGGTACCCCATTTTGAGTTAATATGCAAAGTTATAGATCTCCAAAAATGGAGCACCAAATGATTGCTAAAGTGGCAATGGTGTTGTTTTTATCATTGATATTTATGTTCTTCAATGTAAGTGTCAAAACTAACTAGACAAATTTTATTTTCATTATACATGAAGGGGTGATTTTGTAATCATCAAGGAAATCAACTAAAATTTCCATTTTGCATGTTGAGGTAGTTTAAACATTATAACAAAAAAAAGAATGCTAAGTGAATATTTTGAACTTTTATCTTCTAACTTCGAATCTAGAGACTCTCTAAGCACACGAGGGCTCATCTAACACTTATTTATCACATGTAAGGGGGTTGAATTGGTTCATTGGAGTCATTCCATTGTGATTGCACTATCAATGGGAAGATTGGGAAGAAGCTATGACAAATAATTCAGATAAAGTGAGAGTGAAACATGCAATAAAGAAATTCAAAATAGCTTACACAAATTTTATGGTTAAATTATTTGAAGCCTAAAAATATTTAAAAGATAAGAAGCACAAGGATTTTCTCACACTTGTAATTGTTTCCATACCAAGGAAATGCTCAAAACATGCACAATTGTGACTTTTAATTACTTTTCCTCTTCTTGAGGTTATCAAAATAAAAATTACTCTCTACAATGTTACTTACGTTTGGTTATCTTTCCAATTAGATTGCACACTCTAATCTCTCTATTTCTTAAAATTTCCAATATCATTTGAATAAAAATTAAAGTATCATACTATAAATTAAGATTTTGTTTCTCTAGTTTAACCAACATACTTTTGTAGTCAAATCCAAGGACCAACAATACAAAATTTGACACAAATATGATAATTTTGATCACCCACAAGCATAATTTTGTTTCCAAATAAAAACCAAGAATATAGCAATTTGTAGCGACAATGGTAATTTTTATCACTCACAAAATGATTAATATGACATGTTTTTAGCAAATAAATGTTTAAATTTGCATTTTTGCATTAAATAGAGGTGTTTTGATCATTTTTAAATAACAAAAAATCGCTATAAAGAAAAAAATTAAATTTTGTATTGTAATTCATGTTTCCATATTATAGGTGACATTTTGATCAATTTGGATAATTTGAAAAGTTGCACCTTAAAGTGCAAAACTACGAGTCTACATGGGGAATTTTTTCTTGCATCTCGAGGGTTGAAGTTATTCAAATATATTTTTGGGAAAGATGTCTCAACCGTGCATTCCTAATGCTATGTATTTATTTATTAGTTCCTTCCTCACATCAGAAGTGAGGCTTCCCACTTTGAGGTAGATCTCTTTACCATATGTTAACCATCTTAGAATGTGTGTAATTATTTTTTAAAACATACAACATCCTCAATATAGCCTAAAATTCAAACTTGGTATGGAGTAGTAGAATTTGGACCATGGAGATTGGGTACGATACATATTGCATGTTGTATGATGGTTTTACAAACCATTGTATGGTTTCCTATTTGTATTATTTATAACTATTAAGGTGCTTAGTTTTACTTTTTATATAATGTGTTGTAGGGATGTTGTTATACTATAAAAATTACTCCAAGGTTTAATGTGGTGATACTGTTGTAAGGGAATGTGCCTAAATTTGGATATATAAACATATTGTTATTTTAATTCAATTATTTTTATGATTTAGAATGTTGGGTATCTCTCTTTAAAGGGTTCTCCCTACACATATCTATGTGGCAAGGTTATATTGGTTCTATGAGTTGCTTGTCTACTACATGTCTCTTGCATGTTAATGTTGTTATTGTATGTGTGATTTTTTAGAAGTTTAGATATGTGATTCTTTTTGTTTTCTCTCTTCATGCAATAGTGTGGGAGGAATTTTCATTCCTTAGCTTCCTTTCACTTGATATAAAATCCTAATCAACTCAAGTCCTAGCTGGTAGGAAAGAGGTTATTTGGACTAAAATTATTTTTAGTGGGAGTGTACATAAAATAGATATTTTTTAATAAAATGGAAAGAACATCTAGACTAGAGATGGAGAGATTTTTAATGATAATAAAGTTTCAAGCGATAGAAGCTCAAGATGGAGGATCTACTCATAGATTGAGAACTCTAAGTTGCAGTATCTTCTCTCAAACCTTCTTTGATAAAAAATGAAGAGTGGGTTGTGTTGAATTGGAAGGAAATAATCCTTATCAAGCTTTACTTGGTGGATTTATTGTTGCTAAATATCTATAAAGAATCCACCTAAAATCCCTCTAGGAGGTGTAAATTATATTCTAGGCTAAACCCCTAGTTAATAAGTTTTTCTAAGAAGATTTTGTACACTCTCAAGATGGGTAATAGTGATTAAGTAGTATAGAACTTAAAAAAATTTAACATAATGGTGAGCTAGTTATATTTTGTTATTGTGAAAATAAGAAATGAAGATCGATGCATAAACCATCTATGTTTCATGGGATAACTTGGTGATGACTTAGGAGCACTATTTCAAAACTTGTGCTTGATGAGGTAGTGGTTACTTTACTCTCAGAAAAGATGAGACAAAAATATTTCAAAGCTACTAAGAAATATTTCATTGTTCATGTAAGATTAATGGAGAGATGGAATAAGGATAAAAAAATATTTAAGTTTTGTGGGAGGTCTTCAAGGAGGGGAAAAAGAAGAAAAATAATGGATATAATGATTCTAAAAAATCTCTTCCAAAGGATGAAAGAGATTATTTTTCATGGCCTTGGCAATGCATGTATTTGGGGATGTATAGATTATTGACTCCAAATATTCTTTCCACATGACTCCCCATCAGGAGTAGCTTTTAAATTATGAGAAGTATCATGGTTTAAAGGTATATCTTGGAGAAAAATCCTACCTCAATATTTTTAGGCATGGAAGAGTGAAGATCCAATTCTCTTATGGGAGGATTAAAGTTATTTCAAGAGTTCTACACATCCTTAGTCAAGGATGAAACCTATTTTTTGTAAATAAAATGAATGTTGTAAGAGTGAAAATTGCCTTCAATAATGTAAGATTTAAGTTTGAGTAGTTATAGTTCTCATGAAGGGGATTCAATTGGTACTCTCTTGACTTGATGCATTGACATAAATTTAGTGAAATAGATTTATACTTATAGTAGGATCTATAGAGAAATTATAGTTTGGTTACCAATCCATGGAAATGAATGCATGGAGGTTGTGTGTTGATAATTATCTTCATACTTGGATTTAGGACCTATAGAGAAGTTCAAGCTAAAACTATAATGAGATTAAATGTTGGTTACACCTATTTAGTTTCTAGTTCTAATGGTTATATGTTCTTGGGTGCCTAAGCATGCTCTTACCTCATAGATGAAGTTACCTACCAAGAAGACAATGTTATGACACCAATGTATAGGGAATATGGGTGAGAAATGTCTACAACCCTTGAAAAATAAAAATCTTGTAGAAAGGCTTATGAATTGATCTCTTAAATTTTACTTTTGTGAATACTGCATTTTTTGTAAAGAAAACCCATGTTTATTTTTATTTTAGTTCTCATAAATCTTCCCATTTTTTGGATCTAATTCATTCTAATTCATTTGGTCTTTTAAATGTTCCTTCAATATCTGAATAATCATATTATGTGTCATTTATTGATTATTATTATAATACATGGATGTGTTTTCTCAAGAGTAAGTTTGAATTATTTAGTCTATTTAGGTAGTTTAAGGCTCTATTGAAAAACCAAACTAAGAGAAACATCAAAGTGTTGAGGATTGATAACAATCATAAGTATTGTTCTAATTTTTTTGGAAAACTCTTTAAGGAGAATAGTATAGAAAGGCATAATAAAACACCATACACACCTCACTAGAATGGATTTGTAGAACACATGAATAGGATGTTGATGAAGAGGGACAAGATTATTCTCGATGAGGAATTCTTGTAATAAAATTCTATTTAGACGTGGTTTTTATTGCATGCTACTTGATTAATATGACTACATTATAAAATTTTTGAGGAAACCCTTATAGAGATTTGGACACTTGAAGAAATTCCTCACTTTAAAATATCTATGTATTTGGGTGCAAGACATATAAACATGAGCAGAGGGAGAAGTGATAAAAGTTAAATAATATAAATAAAATGTATCTTAATTGGCAAGGGTGTCAACATAAAGGATACAATATTTGGGATCCTATGGTCAAAAAAGTTTTGTACAATCATAATGTGATATTTAGAGAGGTTGGTACTTCTCCTATAGTTTAATAACCAAAGGGGGATGGGATGTTACTCATTCAACTATAGCCTAAGATCAAGAATGTTGAACCAAATGTCAAACTTATGGATCAAGTTGGACCAGATGAGGAAAATTCAGAGAGCTCAAAGAGTTAAGAAGAAATAGAACCTCTACCTCAACCTTTGAGGAGATCCACTTGGAAAAGAAGACAACCCTTAAATACAAACTACCTTATTTTAGATGTATTTTTTCTCTTTTGTAAAACTAATGGCCTAGAATAGTTAAAGGGGAAATGATGATTGTGAGTCTTGGAGATCATTCATTGATGAGAAGATGGGTGCATTAAACAAGGATTCGTGGGACATGGATTAGTTTCTTGAGGGATGAAAACCTATTGGATCTGTAAAGGAGTGTTTAAAAGGAACCAAGTTTGGATGGTAACATTAACAAGTAAAATGAATAATTGGTTACCAAAGATTATTCTCAAGTTGAGGGAATATATTCTAGTGATATTTTCCCCCAAAGTTTACATCTATTAGAATGCCTTTAGCTTGTGATGTTTATTGGTATCCTAATATTAAATAGATGGATACCAAGACAACCTTATTATAAAGTGATCCAGAGGAGGAGATTTTCATTTGATTACGAAAGCATTAACTTGAAAATGGTAAGGGAAATTTAGTTTTCCAATTGAAGAAATCTCTCTATAGTTTAAAATAGTCTTTGAGAATGTGGTATAAAAATTATTTTTCTTATGTTTTGGAGTTAGGGTTTATCAAGTATAATTCAAATCATTGTATTTATTATAAATAGAGTGGTGATTATTTTATCATTATCATGTTTTATGTTGATAATATGTTGATATTTGGTAATGATAAGGAAATGATTAGGGACTTGAAATACCAACTCTTTATAGTTTTAATAAAATTGCTTAATGGAAATAATGGAAAATGAAACAAAAGATAAATTAAGCATGTTGGTATGTGGGGTGGGGTGGGATTGTTTGAGCTGTAAACAATCAAAAAATAAACTTATACTTGTTAGTTTTGGTATGTTTATCAGCAGTTCCGGGAGATTTGAAGCATTTAGAACATATCTGGTGACTTTAACTTCTCATTTTGAAGAAAACATTGTATAGAAAACATATGAGAAGAGTCAAAACTTGAGGAAGTGTAGCCCCTTTTGAATGTCTACAACTTTCTCCACCTAGGAGAAAAGGAAGAAAACTGCAAAGGAGCCCAACTTTCTCAAGAAGGGTTCATTCTACACCTCCATCCGGGAAGGGTATCTTCTCATAGCCTAGTAAATCAGTCACCTTTGGTTCCTATGGCAGCACAAAGGAACCATGGTTTTTTTCCTTTTAATCAAGGTAGTCCACTAAATTTAAAACAACATGATGACATTCTCATGGAAACCTTGGAAAGTATGCCATTTTTCACTAGTGAAGATAATACTATACCAAATGAGCAAATAAAAGATGTGGCTACACATTTTACATTCCACCATATCATTGAAGAGAATGTTGTAGTGAGATTGTTGGAAACATCTTTCAAAGGTAAGGAACTACAATGGTTTAGGGGGTTGAGGGTGAACTCAATAGGCACTTGGGACCAGTTGGGAGAACACCTTTGTACTTCAATTCTTAAGACAAATCAAACCATTTGTCTTTGGGGGAACAATTGACCACCATCAAGAGGGATCCTCTGAGCACATGATATATTTCAATCTAGGCTTTCAAAGGACTTGGGATAGAATCCCATTTCTAGTAAGACCTCAACCCGACATGCTTTCTTATATTTTTTGAGGGCTTTTAATAGTGATATTTTGATAATGATATAAACTATGGGTATAAACACACTTCCCAATTCATATGAGGTGGCTATTAGAGCTTAAAACAACCTCATTCAAGCTAGAAAAATTACACCAAGACCTCCAATGCCCATTTTTCCTTAAATCTAGCTAGCTATGCCTATGAAAGTGCCACAAATAGCCCCAATAATAGTTGTTCCTTCTTAAGCCAAAGTTGTCCCAACCTAATATTTTGAGTTGAAAGAGATAAAAGGCCTTTTTAAAATATTTCAGAATGAGTTGGTTAATTTTAAGAAGGAACAATTTTAGAATTACAAACCTTACCAACCCAAAAACCAAGCACAAGGCTAACCAAATCAAGCAAATAGGATACCATATCATGCAAATAACTAAGGCCCAAAACAAGCCCTTAACCCAAGGCCTGTTCAACCATATAACTCAAATGTGCTAAGCTCATTTAGAGAGCTAGTTCCTATCCAAAATAACCTTGCTCAAGATTATGAGTGGTTTTTACCTTGTAATAAGTCTCATAACTAGTCTACTTGTTCAAATGGGGCGATTAACCAATACTTAATGGTACAAAAAATCTTTCTCTTATAGACAAATACACCTAATGAAACACCCTCACAATAGAAAGAACGTCCTCCAAGTGACACTATAGTTCTAAATTGGAAAGGAAAGGAGTTTTGTGAAGTTAACCAGGACTATTATTTTATAGTAGCCAACACAAGAGAGAAAAAAAGGGTTGTTGAGATGGGATAACCAACAAATAGGGAGCCTTGTCAAGCCCCTAGAGTGAACCAAGAGGTTGTTGGACCATCTACATCTCATGTAGCACATATAATGCAGAGAAGTTATCAAGGCACCACCAAAAAATAGCTTGTGAATTAGTCCCAACCAACACACTTGCAATGAGATACTGTTGTTATGAAGGCTCATGAAAAGGTAAGCATTGCTCCTTTTAACATACTTGAGAATACAAAGAAATAAAATGTTAGTATGTCTATGTGGGACTTTGTTTATCCCAAGAAAAAGGGATTTGTTGTAAGATTCCTTATCAAATTTGAGTTTTGCAAATTGCACATAGGTTGCGTTTGGGATATCAATCTCTTGCAAAAGGGGTGGTTCAACTTGATGGAACAACCATTAATACTATAGGAGTTATTAATAATTTGAATCTTACCTTCCATGCATGTCCTAAATTTTCCATTCCACGGGGTTTATGTGATTGACTTACCACCTTACTTTTCTCTTTATCTTTCAAGGGATTTCACTGCTAAAATAGGTGGCTATCTATCTTTAGATTTGTCACATATGTTGTTTAGGACAAGATATGGAACCAAAGTGACCATTAAATATGAGTCCATTGCAAAATATCATATAGAACCATATGTATCTTGTGTTGCCAATGCTAACTGTGCTATTTTTTTACCATGATGAGCATAGTGTTGTCCAAGAACCAAGCACCCAAACTAAGAGTATTCTAGACATTCTATTGGATGAGTGGGCAGCTGAAAACATTTAAGTTGATCCAAATAAAAATCTTAAAGAGATAGGCCTAGGTGTTTACATGATTCTTGAACAAGATTCTATCATTCCTAACCTTGAAAGGAAGGATGAACAACATAAATAGTAGCGAAATGAAGTTTTGAAGATGTTTTTTGATGGTTTAAGAAGTAAACATGGATTTGGTGGGGTTGTTATGCTTGTATCTCCACAAGGTGAAAAGTATTATTCAGCCTTTTGTTTTTCTTTTAGCTATACTAAAAATATAACTGAGTATGAAGGTCTTATACAAGGTTTGGAATGGGCAAGGAAAATGAAAATAAGTTGCCTACAAGTGTTTGGTGATAGTGAGTTGATTGTGAACCATGTAAGAGGCTTGCATGTGATAAAAAATGACTTGCTTAAGTCCTATAAGCATGGAGTATGGGATATGATAGAATAATTTGATACTTTTATTTGTTGTCCACACCTAGAAATTAGAACAAACATGTTGATGGGTTGGATGTCATATGTGCCCAATTTGATATTCCAAATGATATTAAAAAAGATAAGGTACAATGGTATGTTAGTAAGGCCATCTATTCTTGACAATAATGTCAATTGGAAATTCTTTGAAAGTGATGAACAAGTACTCAGTTTTTTTCTTGAGGAAGCTAAGTTTTCAGCTAGAAATCGAGAAAAATTACAACAACAGTATGGTGACCAGATTATATAGCTAAAGAAAAAGTTACCAAAGGGTTTGGTCACCTTAGAGTCCATTTTTAGTTCAGATGATCAACTTAAAAAGGGAAAAACCAAAATGCATATCAAGCAAGAGTACTATGAAGAGGTGGAAATTTTCAAAGGTAAGCTTCTTAAGATTGGTAAGCTTTATTATCAAGAGGATATCAAAGCTTTTGTTTCACTTTGTCAAGAGTTCCATGATATTTTTGCTTGGAAATATTCTAATTTGCAAGGTATTCACCCCAAGATTACCCAACATACCATTGAGCTTGAGCCACATGCAAAACCAGTAAGGCAAAAACAAAGGCCTTTAAGTCTCAAACTTAAGCCACTCATGAAAAAGGATCTGAATAAGTTGATTGAGGATTATATCAATTTTCCAATCAAACAAACCTCATGGGTTTCCAACCGTGTTTATGTTAGGAAGAAAAATGATGAGATAAGACTTTGTGTTAACTTTATGAACTTGAATAGGGCCTCACTTAAAGACCTGCTGCCCTCTATGAATCAAATTCTACAAGTTGTTGTAGGTTCAATGTGGTTTTCTCTACTTGATGGTTATTTTGGGTATAACCACGTGCTAGTGAAAGATGAAGGCTAGTATAAGACAACCTTTACTACCAAGTAGGGAATAATGGCACACAAGAGAATACCCTTTGGTTTGTCCAATGCTGGTGCAACTTTTCAAAGGAAAATAGATATGGCTTTCCAAGGGTTAATTTACAAGTTGGTACTGATTTATCTTGATCACATTACTATTTTTTCAAAGAATGCTAATGAACACTTTTCTCATTTAAGGAAAGTGTTTGATAGGTGTAGGGAGTATGGCGTATCCCTTAACCTCCAAAAGTGCATATTTTTTGTCCATGAAGGTAAGGTCCTTGGACATATGCTCTCAAAACATGGAGTTACCATCGATCTTGAAAGAGTAAGTGCCATTCTTTTCTACCTTTGCCTAGTCATAAATGGGTTGCAAAGTTTCTTTGGTAGAATCAATTTAATAAGGAGGTTTATACCTAATGTAGCCAATCTTTTGAAGCCTCTAACTGCAATGTTGAAGAAGATTGTGATTTTTAGTTGGTCAAGAGAAGGAAAAAATATTTTTAAGGCCATCAAAGAAGCATTGAAAACAACACCTACATTGGTAAATCCTAACCTTGCCAAATATTTCATCCTTTATGCCTTTGGTAGCTAGATACCATCTCTCTTATGTTAATGTAGAAAAATGATGATGGTTAAGAGCAACAAATAGCTTTTTACAGTCAAGGCCTAGAAGGTTATGAGAAAATGTATTCTTTTTTTGAGAAACATGTGCTTTTTGTGATTAGAAGTCTCAAAAAATTTATCATTTGGTTTCCAATAACAAGATTCAATTGATGGTTGCTCACCTAGGTGTTAAATAGTTTTTGTTGAGTAAAGATTTAAGTAATAAGAGGGTTGGGTGGATCACCAAATTGATGGAATACGATGTGGAAATCAAAGCTACAAAGCTGGTAAGAGGTAAGTGATTATGTGAACAACTAGGTTTTGGGTTAGAAAGTGATGAAGAAACTCAAGAAGAAGTTTTTCCCATGATAAGTGATGAGCCACAAACTACTGCACCATCATTGGATATTAGTTGAACATATGAAATGGTCTATTATCTTCAAACTGGTGAGTGGCCCAAAGACATAAATTGTGCCAAAAGGAGGTGTTTCAGACTTCAAGAAATCTATTACATCCTCTTAAATTGTGTTTTTTTTATAAAGTATTATAATGGTGTCCTCTTAAGATGTGTAGAATTCGATCAAATTGACAAAATATTGCATGACTTTCACGATGGACCAGCTAGTGGTCATTTTTCTCCAAGGATCAAAGCCTGGAAGATTATGAGGGTTGGGTATTGGCCAAGCCTCTTCAAAGATACCCATGCATGAGCAAGGAAATGTGTCAAATGTACAATGTTTGCAGGAAAATAATGGTTGCTAGCTCTTCCTTTGCAACCCATACAGGGTGAACAACCTTTTACGAAGTGGGGTATTGACTTCAATGGGACTATACATCCTCCATCTAGTGTTGGACAAAAGTGGATTTTGACTGCCACAAATTATTTCACAAGGTGGATGAAGGCTACAACACTCAAAGAAGCAACTAAAAGAGCTATTTTGAACTTTTATGAGGAGATGGTAACAAGGTTTAGAGTTCATAACTCCATTATTTCAAACAATGCTTTCACTTTCATTGGTACAAGAATTAGTGTGTGGGTTGTAAAACAAGGTATATTCTTGAGTACTTCATCAAATTATTACCCTCAAGGAAATGGTTTGGTTGAGTCCACTAACAAGAATTTAATCAAGATCATTAAGAGAACTATGGAAGATAACCAAAGAACATGGCACACTAGGTTAAAATCCACCCTTTGGGTAGATAGGATAAGTCCAAAAAGGGAAATAGGCAACTCACCATATGTGTTGGTCTATGGGAAGGAAGAAAGGTTTCCTTTGTCCATTGAACTTCCAACACTTCACATATTCAATGAGATTGAGATGCTTGAACAAGAAGACCCCATGACAGTTAGATATGCATAGTTGTTGGAGCTTGAGGAAGCAAGAGACAATGCCATGAAAACCATGGAACTCCACCAACACCAAGTGATGAAATCTTTTGGCAAGAAGGCAACACTAAGGGTGTTTAATGAAGGAGATGTAGTGTTCATGTGGGATGAACTTAAGAGCAAGCCTAGGAAACACATGAAGTTTGATGGCATGTGGAGTGCAAACATCACAATGCCTTTTAGCTGTCTAAAATGGCTGGAGAGATACTTCCTATCCCAGTCAATGGGATGTTGAATAGTTTGGATAATTGAGAGGAGGGGTGAATCAGTTATACTAAAACATTTTTCTTGTCTTTAATTAATCTAAAGTAATCTTAAAAATCAATCATATAGTAATTAAAACATATATGAACATGAAAGAACATAACACCATGCATAATGAACACCAAAATTTATATGGAAACCCAAGATGGGAAAAACCACAGAGAATGTTAATTCTCAATTATAAAACACTGGTTAAGATGACACTAATTAAGGTGATTTTTACAAGGGCTCTCTGCCAAAATACTCATTGCAGGTAAGGCTCACTGCTAGTGGGCTCACTTCTTGGTTGTTACTGCCAAAAGTAAAAAGGCTCACTGCCAAAAGAAAAAGGCTCATTGCTAGAAGAATGATGAAAGGGAATCCACCACTGGAAGTAGCTGTCACCAACAGTCACATCGAAATAACCTCATTGTTTTTTGCCTTCGGTCGTATACTTTCACATACTTCACCGTATCTAGATTTTTAGATTGACATTCACCACGCTTGCTTTCATCGAACATAATCAACTTTTACTTATACCATTCCATGCCTTCATAATCTCCTAAGTTGGCCAAACACAATTAGAATTAGGTCACCAAAAAACATTCCTATGGTGGAAAGGAATGAAACATGTACCATATAGAACCTCCTTTCTCAAATCAACATGCTACATATTAACCATGATATTCAGAACCAAAGAATAGAATATACACGTTACAATGCAAACAATGTTTCAGTGCACGTTAACCAATTTCCAAATCGGTCCATACCCATAAGAGTGTATCTCATTATGTTGCAAAATGAATGGGACTAGGACAAACACAACCAAATATAGATCATTATAGCACAACATCCAGAGCACACCAATCTGGATCACCAAAGCAACAAAAATGAACTTGAATCAATCAACCAAGATATGTAAGATATGTTGACATCAATGACAACCATTAATGGAAATAATCAATAGTATCACATTCCAGCAATCTCTCACTTTGTCATTGATGGTAACATTCATCAATAACAAACCAAACAACTCAATGTCAGCATCAAGGACCTCCTTTTCTTCTCCCCCTTTGACATCAAAGACAAAGGGAAAAAACTCCCCTGAAAAACACACTCTGCTCCCCCTATGAGGAAGACACCAAGCATTGATCCAAATAAGTGTGAGCATATAATACCCTGGACCAATGCACACCCTGGTGCAAATTATTATAGACTAGGAGGGGGCAGAACCCCTAAGTTCTGTCGAAGATACTCAAAAGTATCTTTTCTCAACGATTTTGTGAAAATATCTGTAACATGCTCTTTTGTAGGTACATATTCAAGTCTTACCTCATTGTCCAATTCCTTCTCTCTCAGGAAGTGATATCTAATAGATATATGTTTCATTCTGGAGTGTTGTACCAGATTCTTGGAAATGTTTATTGCATTGGTATTATCACACATAATTGAGATCAGTTCATCAAATGATATGTCAATGCCTTTCAGCATTTGTTTCATCCACAGTACCTGAGTGCAACATGAGGATGTTGCAATGTATTCAGCTTCAATAGTAGATAGAGATACAAAATCTTGTTTCTTACTTAATCAAGCAACCAATCGGGAGCTAAGGAAATAAGCTCCTCCAATTGTGCTCCACCTGTTATCAATACACAACCCAATCAACATCAGTATAAGTTGTCAAAGTGAAATATGAATCCTTTAGATACCATAACCCAATATCTTTTGTACCCTTCAAATATCTAAAGATTCTTTTTACTATAACAACATGTGATTCCTTTGGTTCTTGTTGAAATCTAGTTGCTAAACAAACAACATACATAATGTTTGGTCTAGTAGCAATCAAATATAACAATCCTCTAATCATTGACCTGTACATACTTGCATCAACTTTAGGTGAATCATCTTCTTTTGTCAACTTACATCCAGTAACAATAGGTGTACAAACCGATTTGGAGTTCCCCAATCCAAAATTCTTTAATAATTCTTTGGTATACTTGGTTTGAGAGATGAAAATTCCTTTGTTGTTCTAATTTACTTGTAATCCAAGTAAGAAATTTAACTCACCTATCATAGACATTTCAAATTCCTTCTGCATTTTAACTGTAAATTTTTTGCACAAATCATCATTTCCTCCAAAGATTATGTCATCAACATAAACCACAACATTCAACATTTGATCTAAGTAAATTCGGCAGTATAAATTGCTATCAACAAATCCCTTTTGAAATCCTTCTCCAATCAAATACTTGTCTAATCTGCCATACTAGGCTCTAGGTGCCTGCTTCAATCCATATAAAGCTTTCTTCAACCTACAAACATCATCTGAGCTATTTTCAGACATAAATCCCTCTAGTTTCTCAATGTAGACTTCTTCCTTCAGTTTCCCATTTAAGAATGTTGATTTTACATCCATTTGATAGACTTTGAAATCCTTGAAAGATACAAAAGCTAATAATATCCGAATTGCTTCCATCCAGGCAACAGGGGCATATGTCTCTTCAAAATCAATACCTTCGATCCAAGTGTAACCTTTGCAAACTAGTCTTGCCTTGTTTCTTATTACTTTTCCATTTTTTTCTAGCTTGTTCTAGAATACCCACTTTGTTCCAATTACATTTTTGTTTGTCAGTTTGGGCACAAGTTCCCAAGTCTAATTTTTCTCTATCTAATCAAGCTATTCTTTCATTGCATTCACTTAATTCTAATCATTGCATGCTTCTTCCATAGTCTTTGGCTCGGTTTTCAAGAGTAAACACAATAATACTTGTTCTTGAGCTGCTTTGCTTCTTGTGATGATTCCTTTATTCTTATCTCCAATAATCTAATTTTTTGAGTGGTTTCCCTATACATACCTTGGGGTTTTAGTTGTAGATGTCGAAGCCTCCTTTGTCTCTTCTTCTTTCTTATCCTTCTTTCTATGTCGCAAAAAAATGTATCCTTGACAATTTTCACTCATTTTGGTCTTTCTTGTGGTTTTTAACCTAGTTTTGCCTAGATTTAATGTTGTAATGTGGTCAACACATTCACATTAGGTTTTGAACCCTTGTGAATAAATAAAAATTCTATGGTGTCTTATAAAAGTGTTGTGAAATGTTGTAACCCACTTTCACACTTTTCTAGAACCTTTCTAATGTATTTCACTTAAATAACCTCTTTTTACCCTTTACCAAGCCTAATTTCAAAGTGTTGTAAAGAGTTGGAACAAACTCTCACACTTTCTTAGGCTTGCCATCAATAATTTGACCCTTTATTATGTTAAAATGACCCCTTAATGCACTTATAGGCCCTACTTAGGTGTGTTTTGGAGGACAATCTCGTTAAACAACATTAATCACACTTTAATTCTCGACAACTAGCAAAATTGTCCTGGTGGGACCAAGTCACCACCTTGAGCGACTTACTCCCATTTGGCATAAAAATCTAAATTAATTCAAAATTCTGGCGAGGTTCTGTTCTCTTAGCCCTACGGTCAGCCTGTGATGTGTTATTTTTGGGAAATTAGGGCAGAACATGTATAAATAAAGCTTTTTCCTCTCATTTTCACCCTAATTCTATTCTACCCTATTCTATTCATTCATTATCCTTTCCTCATTCATCATTCTTCTCAAGCAAGCTAGGGTTTGAGCATTCTAAGTCATCAAGCAAGCATTCAAGGGTAGATTCTTCAACCATTGTTGCAACAATTCAATATCTATCTTCATGGAAAGTTTCTAACTCTATTATTTCATGATTTCTTTCATTATCTCTTCATTTTGGTTTAATTACCTAAAAGGGGTTTGACCAAGGCAAACCCCCATGCCCTAACATCCAACATTTATTTCTCTCTTTGTGTGATTTGCAGGTCTTGTTTGCATATTTTTCAAAGAATAGGATTAGAAATGTTGTCAACAACTTAGCAAAGCTCTTCAAGATTGTCAAAACCCTAACAGAGGCTTGGAGAACACCTACAAGATGAATTCTGTAGTTTCAAATTTGGAAAATTACCAGGAGCAGAAGTGCAGATTAAGGTCTATAGATTCCCCTTTCGAATCTTTAGAAAATAGAAAGTGGACACTTCCCCCAGTTGTGGTGACTTAGTCCCACTATGCAATTCTTTTCAAATATTTATGTGAATTCGGATACCCTTTTGGCTGAAACAGGCTCTGGTGCAGTTTTCCATAATTTTCTCAAAATTGGACTAAGTCGTCCAGTTTGGCACAAGTGTCCCACTAGGCTTAAAAATCATATTTTTGTAGAATTCTAGGAACATTAGTAGTCTTCACTCCAACCTCTACCATTTTACAGGTGCACTCTTTCTATTTACCCTTTTTCATCTTGTTCTATATTGCATTCAATCTATCTTTTTACATATCGCGTTGCATTTTCAAGCATTTGTCTTTTTCCAAGTTTACACTTGGTGGTGAACCCATTTTATCCATTTCCATCCCCAATAACTCTCCCCTTGATAGATTTTAATCTCCTTTGCATTAGAGTCTCAAGGGTTTGTTCTTGAATGAATTGTGAATCTTTGTCCCTTCCCCTTTAGGTGCAAAACCCTAGAGGTACAACAAAAGAAGGTGACAAAATTTGTGGTTCATTTTGGTGAAGCCGCCTTTCAAACACCTTCTTTTTTGATTTGGAGTTCTTTATCATCCTAGGTTTTTATTGCATTAACTTTTCATTAGGAGTTTGCATTAGTTAATTTGCACTCTAATGTTTTAAATTTCACATTAGTGAAAGTACATATAGGTTGCATTTTTGCATCCCCCATCATTACAATTTTTTTGAAATTCTGCATTACATCTTAGATATGCATCTTACAACACAGAAACCATCAAAATCCATCAAAAAAATTTGAATATTCTAAAAAAAATCCCCAATAGGACTAATTCGCAACCTGGGGCGACTTAGGCCCTTTTCACCCTTGAAACAACCTTTTACAGAGCTGAAAACCCTATTTTAAGCTTCTATTTGCTGCCCCTACTTATCTGTATCAGTTGGTTGAGTTTCTGTAACATGCATTCATTAGATCTAGCCTAAATTAGCTCATTTCATGCATTTCTTAAATTCAATTTTGTATCTATAACATTTTATTTTCAAATCATTGCATAGTGTAATCAGTAAATTACCTTGTTTAACATCTAAAAATTGCATTTCATATTTAAGTCTTTACATTTCATTTTAAGTTTGCATAGATTATTTTTCAAAAATGTTAGTTTCAATATTTTCCAAAATTGCAAAGAAAAAGTTAGTACATAAACATGTTAGTCATTCATTCAATGCATTCCCTAGTTATGAGAGTCTCTTAGCACAAGATAGTGAAAATGATAATACTTTCCTTAAAGTTACACCCTCTCCTCTCTCTCCTATTTGTGTGGATGATGTGATCGAAGATCATACAAACATAGATAACCACGATAATAATATTTGTTCTTCTCATGATACCTCTTCTTTTAAAGACAAAGGTATCTTGGTGAAAGAAGATACAATCGTTGAGAATCATGGCAATCTTGCTTGTCCTTCTCCTCATCCCCTTAGGTAAGATATTATAGAACAAGAAAATGAAATCATAGAAACATTCCTCAACATCACCTTACCTAATTTATATTCTCCTTTGGCTTGTGAGAGTGATAAGACTCTTATATGTCCCTTCTCACCTAAGGAAACCCTTATTGAGCAAGACAATCCAACCATTGATCATTCCCCTATTTGTGATGAAGTCATTTTAGATAATCCAACCTTTGATTGTCAAGAGAAATTGGTTCGTAGTTCTCCTAAAACCCTTCCTCCTAGGGAGGATATCATGATACACGATAAGGATAACATTGACAATAATAATATTGTATCCTTATAAGCACATAAAGAGACAACACTAGCCTCTCACTCACTCAAGGGTGTTAATAATATTCAACATCAACTCATCATTTACCCCTCTTCACACAAACCTCCAACTCAAAATCAACCCGAACTCATTCTTTATCCGCCTAACAACAATGTTTCACACACACATTACACCAGAAACAATCTGTGACCACAACAATCAACCTTGACACCTTTACCTTTGCCTAATCCAATCTTGCCTTGTGATCCTCGATTAAATTCACTCATTAGGGAGTATGATCTTATTGAGCAACTAAGAAATATTCCTGCTAAGATATCATTATCGGATCTTATTCAAGCCTCCCCTCACTATCACAACATGATGCAAACAACCTTACAACAAGTTCCTATCCCTTCTAATGTGCAACCACATGACATAGCAGCTATACTTCAAGGAATAAATGCTGATATTGTTTTTCACCAAAGTGAGCTCCCTCCTTTGGAAGTGCAAAAACAAAATGAATTTTTCATAATCATAGCTCAATACAAAAGAAAAGGGATCAAGAGAACTCTTGTAGACACCAACTCAGCCCTTAATGTGTGTAGTGTGAGCCTTCTGGATAGGCTTGGCATTAATAGATCAAACATTCAACCTGATTCTTTATCTATTAAGGGGTTTGATAACATCACAAAGCAACCACTTGGTGTAGTTACTTTACCTCTTACAGTTGGAATGACCACATTGGAAACACCAATCCATGTTATGCCTCAAGAACTTTCATATAATCTTCTCTTAGGCAAACTATGGATTCATGCAATGAATGGGGTACCTTCCACTCTTCATCGTAAAATGAAATACATCTACAACAACCAAGTCCACATACTTGAAGTTGGCCCTGATTTGAATAGTTGTTTAAATAAAGAGAATCATTTAACCACATTAACACCAACCACACAAGTGGAACCTGTACAACAAACAAACAAAGAACATCATACTGAACAAATCATGAAGCTATTAGACGATGATTAGGGTTCATTAGAATTCACACCTACATTATTGGGAGAATACAAGATCACACACAAAGACTCTGAAAAAGGAAAAATAGTGTTGTCAATGCAAAACTTGGATGACCCTTCGAAAGCATCCACCTCAACCACCTTAGAACAAAAGCTAACAACCTACACAACAAACTTTTATGAACTTAATCATGAACAACCACCAAATGCAAAAGCAACGAAAAAATTTTATGGAAAAGGTTATGAGCTTATGAAACACCTTGGCTACAATGGAAAAGGATGTGGTGCTAATGAACAAGGTATCCGCAACCCTATCAAGCCTCATACACAAATAGAAAATCATGGTCTTGGTTATTGTGCCTTGATCGAAATCACCAAGTCTTCATCCAACATCAACACTATCCCAAAAAATTATTCTCAACCACCTTTAACACTAGTGCATCCTGACTTGATAGCCTCTAGTGGTCTTGAAAGTTCCTCTTTGCAAGATACGAAACAAACCAAGAAGTCTTCGCCTAATGTCAATGTCATCTCACAAAACACTAATGATTTAGATTTTACACACTCCTCTAAAGGAGTGTACAAAATATCACAATCTATAGAGCCTTGCGTAGGTGTGACATTTTGTACTAAGCAAGACACATCTTTGTCACACGATAGAGGAACCTTTTCTACCTTTGATCAAGAGGGTATCTTGTCGAGACTCCTCCAAGATCACTTGATATCCCTTCCACCATGAACTCGAAAGAAATTCTATTACAATAATTCCTTTTGTGCATATCATAGAGCTCATGGTCATTCCACTAATGAATGTAAGGCCTTGAGTAGTAAAATCTAACATCTTAAGGATTTTGGGGGCACCTAATTCCTCTAATCGATATTGATTTTCACTCTACCATGCATTTCACCCATCCTTTTGGATCACTCTTGTCTTGCACTAAGTGGGGGCAAGGGGTTATATAGCCTTATCCTCATATGTCACTCGTTGTTGTCTCTTTTGACTAGTCATTAACCTTTCATGAACATATAAGAGCAAGCTTGGGATGTGGACGAAATTCCTTAAGTTGACTAACATGTGACATACTACCTCTTTCATGACATAGATTATTGAAAACATATGACTTGGCATAGGGCTTTCCGAACAAGCTCTCATGTCTTCTTCTTCTACTTTAAAGCAATTGCTCATAGTAATGGTGTTAGCAACCGCTTTAAAGTAGGGGCATACATCGACACTCACATTTCAATGTGCAATTTTCTTTTTCTTGTGATTCCCTCTCTTGGAAACATTAGGTACAATGCTACTTAGAATAAGACATTGCACTTGTCCTCTCTTACAAATAAGATGAGACCATTTGCATTTTTCCTCTCTTGGAGACACTAGGCATGATGTTCCTTAAGATGAGACCTTGCTTGAACTAAGAAAAACCCCTTTGAACATTCCTTACATCATTTTTACATTTACAAAAGTCATTTTCTTTTGTGGTGCCTTATTAAAGTTATCAAGAGGCATAACTTTGGTATGGTTTGAGCGGGAAGCCCAAGCAGCAACATGACTTTCCCCATAGCCACCTGCGTGTGTGTGAGTGCGTACCAACTATGAGTGTATGTTTCTCACCTTTTTGCACTTCTCACCCGACGGACAACCAAGAGTTTTGTTGCCTTAGAGTGAATATGCATTTTTGGACAAACAGCCTAGATCTGATCCACAACTAGTTAGAAAAATGGTCGAAGCTTGATCCACCTTTTTACTTTCATTCTTTTCTTCCTTTAGTTCTTGTCATTGCATGATCGTGTATCTCGTTTTGTTGCAAATCATTCACCATGCGTGTGTCCTCTTGCACTTATGTTGGTTTGACTTAGGATCTTGGATCTTGGGGGCTTGCACAACCTCCTTTGATATTTGTCATCCTTTGTCGTCAACATTGATACAATTGGACCCTTCTCTTGAATGACTATTTTAGTGTGAGTTTGAAGCAAGTTCATCCTCTCACTAAAGTGGGGGCTAAATGTGTTGCAAAAAAATGTATCCTTGACATTTTTCACTCATTTGGGTCTTTCTTGTGGTTTTTGACCTACTTTTGCCTAGATTTAATGTTGTAATGTGGTCAACACATTCACATTAGGTTTTGAACCCTTGTGAATCAATAAGAATTCTATGGTGTCTTGTAAAAGTGTTGTAAAATGTTGTAACCCACTTTAACACTTTTCTAGAACCTTTCTAATGTATTTCACTTAAATAACCTCTTTTTACCCTTTACCAAGCCTTATTTCAAAGTGTTGTAAAGAGTTGTAACAAAATCTCACACTTTCTTAGGCTTGTTATCAATAATTTGACCATTTCTTATGTTAAAATGACCCCTTAATGCACTTATAGGCCCTACTTAAGTGTGTTTTGGAGGAAAATCCTATTAAACAACATTAATCACACTTTAATTCTTGATAATTGGCAAAATTGCCCTGGTGGGACCAAGTCACCACCTTGGGCGACTTACTCCCATTTGGCATAAAAATCTAAATTAATTCAAAATTTTGGTGGGATATTGTTCTCTAAACACTAAGGTTGGCCTATGATGTGTTATTTTTGAGAAATTAGGGCATAACATGTATAAATAAAAGGTGTTACCTTCATTTTTACCCTAATTCTATTCTACCATATTCTATTCATTCATTCTCCTTTCTTCATTCATCATTCTTCTCAAGCAAGCTAGGGTTTGAGCATTCTAAGTCATCAAGCAAGCATTCAAGGGAAAATTCTTCAACCATTGTTGCAGCAATTCAAGATCTATTTTCATGGAAAGTTTCTAACTCCATTGTTTCATGCTTTCTTTCATTATCTCCTTATTTTGGTTTAATTACCTAAAAGGGGTTTCACCAAGGCAAACCCCCATGCCCTAACATCCAACATTTCTCTCTCTTTGTGTGATTTACAGGTCTTGTTTGCAGATTTGTCAAAGAATAGGAATAGAAATGTTGTCAAAAACTTAGCAAAGATCTTAAAGGTTGTGAAAACCCTAAGAGAGGCTTGGAGAACACCTACAGGACAAATTTTGCAGTTTTAGATCGGGAAAACTACTAGGAGTAGAAGTGCAGATTGAGGTTTACAGATTCCCCTTTCAAATCTTTAGAAAAGACAAAGTGGACACTTCCCCTAATTGTGGTGACTTAGTCCCACTGTGCAAGTTTTTCAAAAAATTCTGCGGATCCGGATACCCTTTTGGCTAAAACAGGTTTTGATGCAGTTTTCCAGAATTTTCCTGAAACTGGACTAAGTCACCCAGTTTGGCACAAGTGTCCCGCTAGGCTTAAAAATAAAATTTTGCAGAATTCTAGGGACATTAGCAGTCTTCACTCCTACCTCTTCCATTTTCCAGGTGCACTCTTTCTATTTACCCCTTTTCATCTTGTTCTATATTGCATTCAATCTATCTTTTTGCATATCGCATTACATCTTCAAGCATTTGCCTTTTTGTAAGTTTACACTTGGTGGTGAACCCCTTTTATCCATTTCCATCCCCAAGAACTCTCCCTTTGAAATTTTTTAATCTCCTTTGCATTAGAGTCTCAAGGGTTTGTTCTTGAATGAATTATGAATCTTTGTCCCTTCCCCTTTAGGTGCAAAACCCTAGAGGTACAACAAAGGTAGGTGACAAAATTTGCGGTTTACTTTCCTTTGTCATCTAAGTCATCTGATTCATATTCAATATGCCTATCAGGATTTCTTTGAACATCTTAATCCACTTTCACATTCAAACTTTCAACTATCTTGTTCAGTCTCTTGTTGTAACATCAATATGCTTTGCTTCTTATAGAGTAACCCAAAAATATACCTTCATCAGCCCTATTGTCGAACTTTCCAAGATTGTCCTCATCTCTCCGGATGTAGCATTTACTTCTAATTTTTTTGAAGTACTTTACTGTGGGAGCTTTTCCATGCCATAGCTCATATGATGTATTTCCATACCTCCTCTAGAATAGTAATATGTTCAGAGTGTAAACTATTGTACGTATCACTTCTCTCTAGTAGATCTCTGTTAAACCTACTTTCTTGATCATTGTTCTAGCTACTTCTTGAATTGTTCAGTTCATCCTTTCCACTACATTATTTTGTTGTGGTGTTCTAGGGGTAGATATTTATCTTTTAATGTCACATTTCTCACAAAAAATGTTGAATTCATCAAAAGTAAACTCTCCCCCTCTATCAGACTTTAAACACTTGATTCTCCTGTCAACTTCATTCTCAACTCATTCCTTGAAAATCTTGAATTTTTCTAGAGCCTCTAATTTTTCTCTTAAAAATATAACCCACATTAGTCTAGAATAATCATCTATTAAAAGCATAAAATATCTCTCACCTTGTATGCTTCTTGTTCTGGTTGGACCACATAGGTCAGTGTGTACTAGGTCCAACAATTCGGTAGAAGATTCTTCTTTTTTTCAAAATGTTCCTCTGGTCTATTTTCCTTCTTGACATCCTTTGTAGATAATGTTGTCTGGTTTGGTTAGTCTTGTCAAGTCTCTGAATGCTCTTGTATCTTTACCAAATTGTCGAAGTTGATGTGACACATCCTCCAGTGCCAGAGCTAACTATCATTGCACTGAGATAATAAGCATCTCTTTATAAATCCTTCTAGTTGATACATATTCCCACTTGTTCTTTTTCTTGCTGCAATAACAGTTCCAGAACTCTTTTGGATCTCATAACTATCGTCCTGAAATACAACATTATAGCCAGTCTCACACATCTGTCCAAAACTCAAAAGATTATGATATAAACCCTTCACATAGTAAACATTGTCAACATTTTGTTTTCCATCAAAGGTAATGAACCAATTCCAACAATCTGTGTCATTTTATCATCTCCAAATCTAACAGAGCCTGCATCATATTTCTCAAGCTTCACAAACTTACTTTTATCATAGGTCATATGATTCGAACATCCATTATAAATCAACCATTCATCTCTATTTCTTTTAACATATAATGCAGATTCAGTGTTATCATTAGATTCCAGACAAATATTAGAGATATCAAATCTAGGTTCATCCTTTTCCACCAAAAACAAACAATCTTCTTGATTTGATTCATTTTCTAAAATACTAGCATTTTTATTAACATAATAAGCCTTCTTGTTGATTCTTTTAAACTTTTGTCTTGTTCCTTTTTCCAGACACCTAGTTGCTAAATGACCAATCTTTCCACATTTAAAAAATTTAAGAGGTAACATACCTTTGTACTTGTCGGTACCTTTCTTCAGTTTTCTTGTTGTGTTTGCTTCCAACTCATCTAAACTTTCACTATTCAGATCTTCTTCTATTTTTGTGGCTTTGAAGGTTGTTTTAGATTTCTTCTTTTCTTTTCCAAATTTCCTTATCTCAAACACGATCAAGGTGCCAAATAGCTGCTCTCTGGTGAATTTCTTTGGATCATAAAATTCCTCAATAGCTGAGATCTTGTCACTGTAGCTCTCTGGTAGGGTCATCATAATCTTCTCCATAACATCTTCATCTATCAAAGTGCCTCCTTGATTTTTGACTTCATTTACTGCACTGTCAACTCTCTGAAAGTAGCTTGCTATATCTTCAACTTCTTCCATCCTCACATTTTCATATATGTGCTTAGCTGTCAACTTCTTTGATAATTTGACTCTATCATTTCCTTCCTAGATTGCATACCTTGCTTTTTCATTTTCTTCATAGGCTGAAATCTCATACACAGTATTAGGACCATTTGTCAGTTATCTCAACAACTTTCCAAGTATTGTAGCCAAGAAAAATCAAGTAACCTCTCATATGCAATTTCCAAAAATTGTAGTCAAATCCATCAAAAATAGGGATTGTCAGTTTGTGCACCATCGGATCTACCCCAAGCGGTTAAGCTCTTCTTCAAGGAACCAAAGCTTTGATAACCAATTACTGAACAATCTAGATAGCTAAGAGGGGGGTGAATCAGTTATACTAAAACAATTTTCTTGACTTTAATTCATCTAGAGAAATCTTAAATCAATTAGATAATAATTAAAATAGATATGAACATGAAAGCACATAACAACACCATGCACAATGAACACCAAAATTTATGTGGAAACCCAAGATGGGAAAAACCATGGAGAATGCTAATTCTCAATCATAAAACACCGATTAAGGTGATTTTTACAAGGGCTCACTACCAAAATGCTCACTGCAGGTAAGGCTTACTGCCAGTGGGTTCACTGCCCAACTATTACAACCAAAAGTAAAAAGGCTCACTGCCAAAAGAAAAAAGGCTCACTACATGAAGAATTATGAAAGGGAATCCACTACTAGAAGTAAATGTCACCAACAGTCACACTGGAAGAACCTCACTATTTGCTGCCTCTGGTCATATACTTTCACATACTTCACACTATTTAGATGTTTAGATTCACATTCACCACGCTTGCTTTCATCGAACAAAATCAACTTTTAATTATACCATTCCATTCCTTCATAATCTCCTAAATCGGCCAAATACAATTTGAATAAGGTCACCAGAAAACATTCCCGTGGTGGAAAGGAATGAAACATGGACCATATAGAACCTCCTTTCTCAAATCAACATGCTACATAATAACCATGATATCCAGAGACAAAGAATAGAATATACACATTACAATGCAAACAATGTCCTGGGGCACGTTAACCAATTTCTAGATCGGTCCACACCCATAAGAGTGTATCTCATTATGTTGCAAAATGTATGGGACCAAGACAAACACGACCAAAGATAGATCATCATAGCACAACATCCAGAGCATGCCAATTCGGATCACCAAAGCAACAAAAAAGAACCTTCATCAATCAACCAAGATATGTAAGATATGTTGACATCAATGACAACCATTAATGACAACAATCAACAACATCACATTCCAACATGGGATACACCTCAAGCTATACTTTTTAGGTCTGTTGTTATTTTTGTACATATTAGCCTAGGTGTATTTGGGTCAATAAGTGTTGTTGCACATAGGTTCTATGTATTTTATCATTCCTCCAAGTGTTGATGCACAATGAGCTAGTTTCAGTCATGTTTTGTGCCTTCTTGGGTAGGTTTGGGTAAGTTTGAAGGTGTCAAATGTTGTATGAAGTGCTATAACAATGTTCAAGGTCTGATTTTAGCATGTTTTCCAAGATCTTTCATGACTCCTATGACCAATAAACTTTATAATGCTGCTGGTCACTAAGTTTTAGCAAGAAAAACATCCATCAGACATTGCCAAAGATGTTAACTTCTTTTGTAAAAAAACAATTTTTTACAAAGCCATGTCAAAATTTCATAAGGTTTTGAGCTACCATGTCAACATATTTTTACAAAGCCATGTCAAAACAATTATGGAGATTTAATGGTGGTGCTGAAGGCCTTTGATATTGTTGAAGAGTCATGAAGGAGTTCTGCACATTTCAAAGATTGAATGGAAAATATAACATGTAATAAGAGGTTTTCCTAGCATGGAGAAATCTACATTCATTCTTGGCACCGAGTGGCATGGTGAAGTTATGACCTAGCTCATGGACAGTTGCATGGAAGCTACTATTTTTGAGACACCTCACAAGCATTTTCTAGGTGTTAAATGCTTCAGATTTCAAGTCATACATGTGGAAGATTAAAAGGAATCATAGGTCTTTATATTCTTTAAAACCCTATCGCTTTAAAGAGGAGGTGTGTGTGATCTTTAATGTACATTTTTTGGGAGCACCTATGTATATTCATTAGAACCTTGGTAGGACACAACGCTAGATGATAATGATGACATTAGAGAAGTTATGTGACACTATTATCAAGATTTTATTTGATATTAAGTTGCAAACCATTATAATCTGCTCATTCCAAATCATTTTTTTTTGGTTTTCTCAGCAAGTTTTATCTCTGAAGTTATTGTTATCATTGTTTACCTAAATCCTATAAGATTTAGATGTAGCTGTGATTACCAATTTAGATAGAATATTGCATATTTAGATCTTTAAACCTGTGTGCTAAAGTCCATGTAATCCTATCGTGCTTTTAGATTTTAAGGAAAAATCTATCATTCTAGGTTTGTTGTTTTAATGAAGAAGATACAATATGGTTGATTAATAAAAGGTTGAGTATCAAAAACCTCAAGTATGGAGTCACAGGGTAGTGAAAAACTCAAAATGAAAGGTCATAATGCTCCTAAGGAATAAAGATAACTACTTTAGCTACTTTATCTATATGAGTTTTGGATATCGTTTCCCATAGAAGCCAAAGTTGTGGTTGCTAATGTGTCTACATAAAAGGCAATTTTAATAGATATGGTTATTGTTTTAAGCGTGTATTTTTGTCCCTGAGTGAACAAATCACTTACAACATTTCAAGAGAGAAGAAAACTCATAAATTCTAAAGGCTTTAAGTAAGGCTTTGTGGAAATTAAAAATGTGAAATTCCTTGACTATTACCATCAAATTCTTGATTTCAGAAGCATGCCTTTATTTATTCATATTTTTGATAAACGAAGAATGTTGACAATATGTTAAAATGGATAGTCATGAGCAAGATAAGGATATGATAATCATAAAAGGGTAGAGATGTGAGAGTCATGTTATGAAAAGTAAAGATCAAATATTTTAAGATGAGTGGAGATTGAAAGTGCAGATTCAATAGCAAATCTTCATTCATTCTAAAAGAGTAACTTTTAGGACAACCAAAGGTAAAGTATGAAAGGGACAACAAATCTATAAGGTTACATGATAGTGGGTGTCTTGAGCGGTTTATGAAGGAGATACATGCCTAGTCATAGTGGGTAGAACATAGTGTTTGTTGAGTTAACAATGATTGTACTAAGGCAATGATTATTGATTCAAGAGGGAAGAGCACCAGGAAGTCATGATAATTTTTAATCATGACATATCATTTGGATGACCTTGAAGATGTATAGTGTGTTAAGCCTCTTCATGATGAATACATCACGGGATAAGTGTAGCAAATATATGATAAGGGTTCTTAGTGTTTTATACTCCATGACAATCCATAAAAGGTGTAGTAAGAAGATTATGCAAAGGTGAATACTTCATGACAATCCAACTAAATACTTCATGACAGTCCAAGGAGATGTTAATTTTAAGGATGAAAATTAATGTTATGATTGAAAAAGTGTGAAATAGTTTCAATGTGAGAATAGAGTAATGGTAATAAATGGTGGTTGCCTTTGTCCCAGGTAGTGTGCAATCTCAAAGGTCAAATGATATGTCTACAGGATAGTGAACGATGAAAATTCTCAGGATTATTATAAGAAATGTGAACAAAATGGCTAGTGAGACTGATGAATCTTATCAAGACTAGTGTCATGAAGTCACATTGAAGATAAAAAAGAAACAGTGGTGCTAGATAATGGAGTCACAAGGAAGACAAGATCCAACATTCAACATGAAGAAGGTATCTTTGGTCATTGAAGCATGGTGTAGATATTCCAATTGATATATTGATTGATACGATAGAACTATACCATGTCCTTCAATCAAGTCAATGAAAATTAGTGCCTTCAAAAGAGATTACAAATCTAGCCATGAAGAGGTTCTAATGGATAATCAAAAGATTTTTGACTCTCATATGCCTTATTTGGAAATGGTTATGGAGAATGTTGTCTTATTATGATATTTTTAAAGGTGGCAAACTTAATGATAATGATTGTGAAATAATGGGCAATGATTCAAAGAAATGAAAGATTTGGGGTATTAACCTAATTCATGGAGATTTTATTCTTTTGTACATGGTTACTGCACTTTAGGAGTTTATAAATATCTTGGCCATATTATGTTTCAAATGACAAGGGTCAAATGACCAAATCAAATTGATAACGCACAGTGAAGGTATCGTGATAGGTCAAAAGACACTGTGATAGTCCTTATGTGTAATGAATGAATAAGTGATAAGTCTAAAGATGAAAGTTAATAGTTAAAGTTATGACAACCCTTGTCCTTGTGATTTATAATATGATACATGGATAATGTTTGTGATCAAGGTTATAAGCACAATCATAGTCTTTATGCCTTGAATGAGGAACCCAAAACAATATACAAACTTGGCAAGGCTTAAAGAATTAGTCCTATAGCTCTAAAATATGAATCAAAGATGGCTAGTATTAGGGTCTAAGGGCCATGACTATGGTAGTGTATCAAATGAACTCATGACTACAAATGGTGGATAAAGAAAGCCCTAAACATGTGGCAAAATTTTCCTTGAAGCTCTTCTACGCCCTTCAAATGGAACCTATTTCATCTCAAACTCATTGCAAATGTGCCCTATCATTATGCAAAGGAGATTGGAGTTGGTAGTTTGAATGAATTAATGGTGGAGGTGGAAACATCATGAACAATTATGAGTAGTTGAAGAGATATAGGGGACAATTTGGGTGACCTGGAGACCAGCGTGAAGGAATATAGGAGCAATTGCAGATATCTAGGATCTAACAAAAATTAAAAAGGTCAATACCTCCCTTCTTTAATGCCACTTTAGGGTTTTTATAGCTTTGATCCTTGGAAATATATTTTTATGTGCCCAAAAGGGTTTTTGACCTATTCAAACACATGTACTCATGTCACTTATCTATTGTAACAAATTGCTAAGGATTTGGAAGGGCTTGTATGCTAAATAGTACAACTTGTTTCATTCTTAGTTATTTCTTACAATTTTGAAACAACATTGTAAACTTGCAAAGGCTTCTTTTTGTTCTTACTATGCATTGTAACTCAAATTTTCAATCTTGAGACAAAAAAAACATTGTAATACTCTATTTCAATAAACTTTTCAAGAAAATATATATTTCCAGACTTTTTTTGCTGTAAGGAACACCTACTATCAATAAAGTTGAGCAATTTTGGCCTTCAAATTTTTTGTTCCCATTATGTATGTGAGGTAATTGATGTCATTTTTGTGATTTCTATATGTAAATCCTTGAATGAATGTGTTATTTTCATCATTTTTCAAGTAGAAAGAAAATATTTGTGTAGGCCATTGCATATGTCACTGTTTAAACATATATTAGTTGTGAAGAATACTACTTCTCTTCTAAAATTGTAAAATACATAGGCCTTTCCATGAAACAATGATACACAAATATGCCAAAAGTTAATTTTGTGCACAAACAACCAAGTTGTTGATTAGCTATGTGTTAAAACAATAGTCTAAAGTCTAAGTAAACCATTTTGGTGGATCACCCACATATGTAGATTCCAATTCATGTCATCCTTCTATTCGTTTTCATTAGCAAAAAAGTAATAGTTAAGTCATTTTAGGTGATAGAACCAAAGGGAACCAACACTCTTTGGAAGTTCTTTTCTATCATAGGTAACCCACAAACCTAGAAAAGATAAAATATTTCACCAGTAAACTAAGTTTCTACAACTCAGCAAGGGTTCGCGTACTTAGGTGATAACAAAGCAATTAGGGCTAGAAGATACTAAAAACCTACAATAAAAAGATTAAATAAACCCATTAATCAATGAAGTTGAATGCAATGCTTAAAATAATAAAACACAAATCAAGAATATAACTCTAGTTAAGATTAAATTATTCAAAATAAATATGCAAACCTAGTACTCCGTTGTTTAACTATGCTAGTTTGATATGTGGATTGCTCAATCATGCATAAACCATGTTGCAAAATCTTGTTGATGAAGATCTTGACTCATAATGATAGCTCAAATTCTCAAAAATTATGAATGCTCAAGCTCATCAAGATTGTGAATGAAATTGATGAAGAATTAAGACTTATCTTATAGAATTCTTGGAGGTTTGATCAACAGTGGAGATTAGAGGATGACGATCAAGGGTGGAGATCTAATGAGAGATTCGGTTAACTGAACTGCATCCCTTAATTTAAGGAAGATATTTTAAGATATTTTATGGAGGGAATATATTTTGAAAAGGGAATATTCCATTTTAAGTAATAGAACAAGCCATGTACATATTGGAGGAAAATTAGATAATTAAATAATTAATAAATCATTTAACTAAAGTGTGATGAGAAGAAATTATATTTTTAATTAAATAACTAAAAATAATTATATTTTTATTTAAATAACTACAAATAATTATATTTTTAATTAAATAATTAAAAACAATTAAATTTTTAATTAAATAATTTATAATGTTATATCTATAAGTGGAACAAATGTGGACATACAACACACTTTTGTAGACTCTCCTAGGAAAAATAAGACAGTGGAAGGCATAGTTAAACAAAAGAAAGAAACTATAAAAGTTTGGAAAAAGAAGCAATAGAAAGAAAAGGAGATGCTTGTATAAATTGCATTTCATGCTCAAAATGAAGGAGATCAATAGTACATTGATATGGTTGATCAAGCCACATGACATGAGACAAGAGCAAATTCCTCACTTTGAAATAAGTAAATGGAGGTACAATAAAATTTGGAGATAATGGTACAATGAGGATAGTTGGTAAAGGTACTCTTAGCCTTGAAAATAGAAAAGAAAATTTTGAAAAATGTCTTGTATGAATTCAAGGGTTGAAGCATAATCTTTTGAGTGATAGTAAAATGTGTGACCAAGGACACACCCTCACATTTCATGTTGAAGTTTGTGAAATTAGGAAGGAGAGTATAAGAAAACTAGTTGTAGATGAAAGTATAACATCTAATAACCTTTACATACTTAGTGAGATCAAAGGAGAAAAATGCTACATGAGGCAAGCAGATGAGAGTTTGTTATGGCATAGAAGAATGGGGCATATAAACTTTGATAATCTAGTAAAAATTAGCACTAAGAAAGATGTAAGGGGTATTCCAATGATTGTTAAGCCTTGAAACACTATCTATAATCAATGTCAATGCATGAAAAAACAAGGGAAAGCTTCAAATCAAAGGAATACTCAATAGTAAAACCATTATAACTTGTCCATACGGACCTATGTGGGCCTACAAGGACACTAAGTTTGCAAGGTGAGAGTTATTTTATGTTGCAAATTGATAATAATTCTATAATTTCATGGGTTTACTTTTCTAAAGGAGAAATCTAAAGAATTTGAGAAACTTTGATGCAGTCCAGAGAAAAGCATATTCCAAACAAACATCACTTCTTAAGAGAGAAAATAACATAATAATAGTTCAATTTGGAATGTATTACCACACAAGAACAAATTATAAATATTTTTATAAAGCCCCTTCTAGAAGAAACTTTTGAATATCTTAGACACAAGTTGGTGGTGATATCTTTCTCATCTATTCACTAAGAATAAGCACTTTGTGAAGGGGAGATCATCACTACATTATCCATTGATGTCAAAGGGGGAGAATTAGAGAAAGGGGTAGCATTATGTTATTTCTATATTCATAGGTTATTTCTATGCAAGGTTTTCATCAATAACAATTGGGGAAGTTATTAGATTAATTATCATTGATGTCAAAGTCACTACCAAGAAAATCTCTAATGAGGAATTGAAAGTATGAAGACCAAAGGTGACTAATTGCACCATTCTAAGGGAATGTTTTACCATAACAAAGGGAGTAATGTAATACAATTAAACTCATATTTATTTATAATGGTTGACCCTCCTCTACCTTGGTGCTCCCACCTTTTAACTTGAAAAATAAATTTCAATTAAAATAATATGGGCCAACTCCATTTTAGGTGCCCATAAACAAATGCATATAAAGTTGCTCACTTGGAAAATCCAAGAAGATTAAAATGATGCCTCCTTTCATGAAATTGTACCCCTCGCCAAGTGGCATGAAGATATACAATGAAGAATAAGAAGTGTGGCTGAAGTAGTTTCAAGAAATTAAAATTCTTGTTCAATTAGACATTGGTGCCTCTTAGTAGAAAATATTAGTCTCTTAGTAAGTTGGTTCTTAGTGGCGGAGATTGGTGTCTCCAGTGGGTTAGTGCTTATAAAATTTTATAGTGTTATTTTATCTTGAGGCTGGATTTGGATAATAGATCCAAATAGTCTTTTCTCTTTGGTTTTCTCTGAAAAGGGTTTCCACGTAAATCTTGTCTCTTATTGTGGTTGTTGAATTAAAATAAATAAAATTTTATCTTATACTAATTCACCCCCCCTCAGTATAATTATGTGCTCATCACCATCTAACCTCATTTTTTTCTATCATTTTATCAATTAAATTTTATAAAAAACTACATTCAAATAGTACAAGCATAAAATACACTAGAAAATCTTCATTTCATTGGTTTATATCATTTTGAAATTCAAAACATATAATATCACTTTCTAGTAATTCAAGTTAAAAAGTTAGATCAATCTTAACCATTTATCTTATAAAAATGTGGCATATATTTAAACTTTCACCTATCAATTAACTCTTCATTTAGCACTCAATCAACCATTAATCATGAAATACCTAAGTCTAAATTCTAGAGTAGCTTATTTCACTTCCATATAGGACCATAAGCAAGAAAAATATAATAAATATCAAATCAAGTCAAATGACACCTATCCCAATTAGGATATGGTAAGTAAATCCAAAACAATACTTCCATTCAATGAGAGACAAATGATATTTACAAATGAGAAAACCCTAATATACTTTTGAATTTCTAAAATTATAGATTTCTACAACTATTAATAAGGGTAATTGAATGGGCCAAAATAACTAGCTTGTAACATTTTAAATAACTTACTCCACACTCCTCATTTGGTGGAGGAAGTATTAAATTAAATAGTAAGAAAGCTATAATACATTTTAATAAATAACATTTTATATTCAATGGAAATTAAAATGAGAATTTTATTTAAACAAGTAATGGTAATGAATAATTCATTACAATATTAACTTGCATACTACTCATTAACCCATCTTGATAGACATAAAACTCAATGGCATAAACATTCAAACAAAACCTGTACAATACAATGACACATATGTCATTATACCCTTCATTCAAGTCATACATATGTCATGCACAAGAGTCAAGTCTCTCAACCTTGGTGCATGGACAATCACAATGTCAATCATCCATGATGTCAAATATAGTAGGCATATCTTAGTAGTTTGATGCAACTTT